>VMBQ01002472.1:75649-142855 GCA_007657795.1 Dreissena rostriformis | reverse complement strand
CACTTTTAAGTCACACATGATACCATCTCGGATATTTAATAATCTCAGCATGACTAGAAATAATCTCAGTTAATGTATGTGACTAGAATTTCTAACCTGGCTAACCATTAAATAAACCACTACTTTTATCCGCTAATAAAGGAAACATCTTACAAAGTTTACATTTACACACACCGGCAACATTTTCAAGCCAAGGGAAATCAATTAGCCAAGACTCAACAAATAATCGTTTCCGCTTGGCGTCGTAGGATTTATCATATTCATACTTGGTTTTTTCTCTTCTTCTCCGACGCCGAACTGATTTTATCATTGGTCTGATTCGCGTCATGGCTTGACGTTGAAGTGGTTTTATTTTAAAAAGAAATCTAATGTTCGCTGCATGTCGGTAGAACATGTATGCGGCCATTTGCAATGTACGAAAAATCTAATCTTATGCGTGATTGGCTGTTGCTTTACACATCTGCGCTGGTTAACCAACTAAAAATGTTATCTTATGCGTTATAGCCTGGACTGCTTTACAACATTCAATAATTATTATCGGAAAATTACATACCTTGCAGTTGAAAACGTGTGCCAGTCCGCAGATTAATCATTAGCTATTTATATATAAACTTTTGTTTTTTATTTTCGGAAAAAAGAGTAGTTTCGTTCTCGAAAAATGTTTACCATGGAAATTTTACTTGTCCCCGGACAAGCCAGCTTTGAAAAACTGCTTGTCCGGAAGGGGAAATTGACGACTCGGACAACTCGGACAGCTTATTTCAGAACCCCTGTAAAGGGTAGAGAATGTTGACGAAATCATTTAAAATCACCACAGGAACAGCAGAGATATGTGTCATGTTCTGAGAAAACTGGGCATAATGCTTGTGCGTATAGTGTCGTCCAAGATTAGCCTGTGCAGTCCGCACAGGCTAATCAGGGACGACACTTTCCGCCTTAATTGGATTTTTGCTAAGAAAAGACTTCATTTAAACCAAAAATGTCATAAAAGCGGAAAGTTTCGTCCCTGATTAGCCTGTGCGAATTGCACAGGCTAATCTGGGACGACACTTTACGCACATGCATTATATCCAGTTTTCTCAGAACTCAACACAAATGGCCCTAAATGTGGATTGTATTTTCATTTTATGTGTTTGCTCTCTTTATGTCAACAAAATAAAGATTTGAAATTGAAATGCAATTGTTGTATTAAACAAATCATGAATAACATGCATTTAATTGTCAATGATTGATAATATTTTGAAGTTTAAAATATTACTGTGTGTCAATATGATGGCATGGATACATGGTTCTATGATTAATGTCTTGGACAAACAATCAGTGTGGGATTTGTGTACTCAGGGGATTATTAATCACGGTATCCGGACAAACGGCACCCGAACAATCGGCACCCTGTGTTTTTTTGCAATCCCCGACAATCGGCACCCGGTAAATTTGTTGACCCGGACAATTGGCACCCAATTTACTTGTAAACCCGCACAATCGGCACCCGATAAAAGGCGATTGATAAAAACCGTCAGCACCTTTTTGGACTATTTTTTCTAATCCGCTAATTGGTTTGTTAAAAGATATGATTATTAAATTTCGTCAACAAACTGTTTTATTAAACTAATTTGAGTGTGGATTGATTAACGTAATCTGCTAATTGGTTTACTAACACCTGTAAACAATTTACATACATCAAAGCTAATTAAAGCATTTCTTAACTTGGATCATGGACATGACTATTTCTGCTCCATCAGAGCCCTCTCTGGCCATCAGGGGCCCAGGTCCCTCATTAGGGGGATTTTTTGAGGCATTTCCCTTTTATGGGGAATTTTTTAACTCACTCTCTCATTACTACATTTGTACTGATTGAACTACATTCATTGCTTTTTTTCATAATTTAGTATATTTGAATAGATGTTCTTAAAATAAAATAAAGATAAATAATCACAAGACACTNAAAAAACTCCCATTTAAAAAAAAAAAAAAAAAAAAAAAAATAAGGCGATTTTTTTTTCCAAAAAAGGGGAGAAAAGTAAACTTTTTTGATGGGGGACGCAGATCAAGGGTCCTGTCCATTATTCAATTTTAACAAGAAAATTTGTTGTTATGACTATGTCTTTAAATGTTGATAGATACATGTATTATTTGATAACAAAATAAATTACAGGACGGACATTACAACATAGCCTTAAATCTGGTGTCGTCTTGGTTAACAATTTTATTGGGTGCCTATTGTCCGGGTCGACAAATTTACCGGGTGCCGATTGTCCGGTATTTAAAAAAAACGCAGGGTGCCGATTGTCTGGGTGCCGTTTGTCCTACAATCATTTATCACATTTAGTTAGTTGGCATTCTCAGGTTATTGCTTGAAAATCATTTCAAGAACAGGGTATTAATTAATGAACTTTATTTGTAAAAAAATTACAGGTTTTAGCTAGTTTATAAAGTTTCAAAATTTTGTTTGATTGTTGATGAGTAAAACATTTTAGAAACATGCTGAATATTGCATATTTTTTAACGAGATATGTGCACACAAGGATTTTTTTTATTTTATGAAACAACCTATTTAGTAGTCTTAATACTGAGTGCAGCATAATAAAGTAAAGTTAAGTAAAGGGTTGAGAAAATGAAAAAAAGAGAGACTAATTATGTTTCAAATGCATGAAAAACAATATATTATCAGAAAGAACTGCCTGAAAGAACAAATTGACACATCATCCAAGCTCCTAATAATACTCCATTGATACAATATCATTATAATGCTTTCTTTTATGTCAATTTCAAAAGCTTCTTGTTACCCTTTTCAGTTAATAATACCTTGAAACACTAGCCTATCAAAATCACCTTTGGAGTCCTGTTTATACAAACAATACATTTGAAATAACAAGATGTGTACAAATGTTGTGATATCCGCCTATCAAACAGAGTACTCAGGTTTTATCCCCTTACATGCTCTGGTGTTCAAATATTAGTTGCACTATATTTTCTAACATGTTAGCTTAAAGAGAAATTTATCAATAAATGTAGACGTTAATAACTAAAATTGTTTAAGTACTTTTAATCTTACATTTTATAAGATATAGGAAGCAAATTTGGCATATAAGGCCTGAATTTACTGTTATCCAAAATAATCTTGAAAGGTCCTAGTTTATTTCTAAAACGTGTTTTCCTTAATAGGTCATTATATGTTATATTGTTGGTATTATTATTGTGTTTTTTATAAGTACTTAGTGATTAATAATTTACCGCATTTGTGTCTAATGTATGAATTCCTGGGGTTGCAAACAAGTTTTTATGCCCCCAGATCGAATGATCAGGGGGTATATTGTTTTTGGCCTGTCTGTCTGTTGCCCCCAGATCGAATGATGAGGGGGTATATTGTTTTTGGTCTGTCTGTCTGTTGCTCCCAGATCGAATGATGAGGGGGTATATTGTTTTTGGCCTGTCTGTCTGTTGCCCCCAGATTGAATGATGAGGGGGTATATTGTTTTTGGTCTGTCTGTCAGTCTGTATGTCTGTCATTGTTTGTGTGTGTCTGTCCCAAAACTTTAACCTTGCTCATAAAATGAAAATTCTTGGGTCTATGTTCTTTAAATTTCACATGTGCATGCATCACATTGAGATCTACAATCAAACATGGTTTGACGTCACTAGGTCAAAGGTCAAGGTCACTGTGACCTTAACATTCAAAGTATAACCTTGTTTGTAAAATAGCTGCTGTGTGGCTTCAAAGCGCAGTAGGGGGCATTGTGTTTCACAAACGCAGCTCTTGTTTGCTATCTGTGTCATAGCAGCTTTACATCAGAATGTCATATCGTTGTAAATTTACACATAAACAACTGATAAATAGAAAATCATTTCTTAAACGAAACACTATGTTTTTTAGGTAAAGGAAATGAAGACAAGAGAGGACAACCGATCTGTGAGGATGTGTCTCAGAAGAAGTGGCTGTACCTGAACGGACACCCCGTGGTGTGCACCCTGGAGATGGAGGTGGCAGCCATTGTGAACGCAATCAACCCCTCCATCACAACCACCATAGACAGTGTGGAGATGGGATCATTACAGCNTAAAGGTTAAAAAAAAAAAAAAAAAAAAAAAATTTTTTTTAGGGGAAAATCATGTTTTGGGGAAAAATTTCTGTCAGAGGGGAAAAAAAATATCTAGGGGAAAGGGCCTAAATTCTGCGGGTCTTTCAGAAGGAAAAAAAACCCTGGTGGAGATGGGATCATTACAGCAGGTAGGTGTATCAACCCCTCCATCACTACCACCATAGACAGTGTGCAGATGGGATCATTACAGCAGGTAGGTGTATCAACCCCTCCATCACCACCACCATAGACAGTGTGGAGATGGGATCATTACAGCAGGTAGGTGTATCAACCCCTCCATCACCACCACCATAAACAGTGTGGAGATGGGATCATTACAGCAGGTAGTACAGCTATTTTTTCCAAAATTGGACTCCCTGTGAGTGAATAAATCAAATCAATTAGCTGTGTGTAACCTTGCACTCAATTAACTTGGGTTTTACAACACAGCTCATTTAATCAATAGAGTATTTTCTGTTTTGTGTGAATTTTTCCAACAATTTTAGTTTTCGTTTTTTAACCTGATTATTGTTTTTACTGAAAGGAGTTATAATAGTAAATACTTAATGTACCCAAAAACAATTAAATGTGGTAATCTGTCACACAAATGCTTTTCATTGACAAAGATTATTGAAAATTTCAAAGGAATGAAAGAGAGAAACATTGATTTGAGAGAGTTGAAAAACAACAAGTTATTGATTGTGTTATTTCTTCATTAGATTTTGTTCTTCATACCATGATACCCAAAATTATCAAATTCACGACGCAAATTTTCCCAATTTCAGGATTTTACACACTACTTTACACACTACTTTACACACTACTTTACCCAATTAGACTGGTATCCAGATTTTACACACTACTTTACCCAATTAGACTGGTATCCAGATTTTAAACACTACTTTACCCAATTAGACTGGTATCCATACTTTTCCCTATTGGACAATACAATCGCTGTAGTTAGTCACTGCAGCATTGTATTTCAACATGTAATTAGATTGTGTATCTTTTTTTTTTTACATTCAAAGTGTGCACATGCTTATGTATTTTTTATAAGAAAGCAAGCAGTTGGTTTGACTTTGCTCATTCTTTATTTCAGGAACTTCTCTGGCTGTTGTATGATATGGGGCATATAGCCAAGTAAGTGTCAGTTTAAAGTTCCTTACTGGTATCACTGGATGGTCAAAGTTCAGGTCACTGTTACTTAAAATAGAACAAAACTTTATTTTGTTATAACTCGAAAAGTACACAAGATATGATCATGAAGTACACAAGAAATGGTGGTGCAACTTTGTGATCTCATTTAGCTGCAAATTTGCAATTTTTTGGTACACACGTCTTTTAACAGGCAAATTATGGGAACACCCATGGGGGATGGATGGGCTGGCTTGCTGATTTATTGTTTCTGCTCTCCATGTTGTACAGTTTTCATGGGATGTACACCAAAGGTTTTGGAAATGTCTGTTCACATTAAATGGAGGCCAAGTTTGATAACCAGCCAATTCCCACAAGGCATTTTTTGAGTAATTGCCCTTTATAAATAAAAAAGCCAGCAAAATTCCTGTTTTGGCTCTCTAACTCAAACAGTTTTTGTAAAAGCTTCATTAAACTTTGTGAAAATGTTTGTTTTCAGTAGATGTAAATATTTTGAAATGAAAGCTGTAATTAAAAATAATGTATAATGGAAATTATCAGGAAGTTAGATTTTATCAAGGAAGAAAAAAAACAGAATTGATGTATGATTTTATGTATTTGAAAGGAAACCTATCAATGGTTGATCGTGAAGCTATTGGTTTCATTTAAAGGTACTTGTTTACAGATGTTTGTATCTAAAAAGCAACAACTACCAAAAGCAAAAAAGTTTAAATTCAAATATATGCATATGTTAAAGCCCCATTACTACTCAAAATCAACGAATATTTCGTACAATATTTCGTAAAATAAAGTTAAACAATTAAAAATCAGTGTTCCTTATAGCAATTGACCAGTCGCCAAATAAGCGATCGCTCCGCCCACTAGTTTTGTTTACATAAAACGCTTATTCAATTATTCCGACACTCTTTGTTTGTCGGACCATGTGGCCCCAATAAAATAAATCTGATTGATTGTCCGTGATTTTGATGGACAACTGGCGACTGATCAATTGCCGAAATGTCAACGCCGGATGGTGTCTGGTAACATAAATTTTTGAAGATCTTTACAAAATGCTTGTTTTTATTTTTTTGTGACACAATAAATTCCATTTTAATTTCCCGCAAATATATCTATTCATACGACACTCGAACACTAAAATGGTACCATTTTTGGTTGATTTTGAGTAATTATGGGGCTTTAACAGTTTTGAACCTGAGCCTTACTTTGATCGCTTCCAAACACAATAGTGCATAAAATTGTGTAATGATTAACCAGTTTGTGAGGATACACCCCGAGTTGTCCAAAATACCTTTCCTATTTTACAATTGATTAATTTCCAGATTTCCACTTCGTATGGGGGAAACTTTGAAAGGGCAAAACAACAAAAATACTATAAGTTGTTTTAAGACCATATCTTCAAATTGAAATATGCACCTAAATGTGGCAACAATTTTCTCTAATAGTTAATTGGCTGTACTGGATATGTACCATGGTGATGTAGGTACCTCATTTGTTGATGATATATTTTTAACATGTTTAAAGAAGGCTGTTTAATTAAATCTCAGGTATAACGCATAAGATACACAGACATTAAAAAAATATTCATATGTCAAACCCTTGGGAACGCTATTATATTAATAGGTTGACATCTGAATCTAAAAAAAAAACTTCCCAATTTGACAGTTATTTAAATGAGCTAATTTTGAGGTTGGTCAGATTTGCGTACTTGCTCTGAAAAACAATGCGTTATTCAACAGGTATGGTGGATGTTGTTCACAAATGAAACAGCAAGCTGTCATTGTATCCTTGTCATATTCCTCATCCTGGAGCACGTTGTCCAACATATAGGTTTATAAACGTATACAACATCCTTTAAATATTATATGGCAATTTATGTGACATTGATTTTGTCAGCCCAGATGCAGAATGTCACCTTAGGTGAAACAAAAATACTTGGAACATGCTACATATGGAATTTTTGGAATTTATAATATCAGTGTTTTTTGGGGTCAAATTTGGCCCAATTCCAATCTCAAAAGCATTTTTTTGTTCCCAAAATGACTGCACAAATTTCCCAATTGAAGATAACTAAAGAAAAAAACAAGAATGACTAACAACACAGAGATCGTCTCCTTAATAAGCTCTATTGGTGAACCTTAGCAAATTAAATATTCAAAACACTGGTCTCAATTTTATAGTATTTTTCAGCAAATATAACAAGTTAACAACCCACACATTTCCCAATTTCAATCAAAATGTTACAATTTTCCAATCCAAAGGGCAACGGCTCCATTCCCAAATGGTAAAAAAACACTGAGTAAATACTAGGAATGCTACTAGGCAGTGTACTATTCCAGTCTATGCCTTATTGTTTGAGGGTTAGGGTTAGGGTTAGTTGCTCCTTTGGGCTTGTTGCTTTTTAATATCAAAATAAAATACCTTTGACTAACCAGAAGTATTGCAATGGAGCTATATTTATGAAAATCCATTTAAAACCATTAATATTTGTTAGCTCACCTGAGCACAACGTGCTCATGGTGAGCTATTGTGATTGCCTTTTGTCCGTCGTCCGTCGTGCGGCGTGCGGCGTCAACATTTACCTTGTTAACACTCTAGAGGTCACATTTATTGTCCAATCTTCCTGAAACTTGGTCAGAACATGTGTCTCAATAATATCTTGGACGAGTTCGAAAATGGTTCCAGTTGGTTGAAAAACATGGCTGCCAGGGGGCGTGGCAGTTTTCCTTATATGGCTATAGTAGTAAAACCTTGTTAACTCTCTAGAAGTCACATTTTTAGTCCAATCTTCATGAAACTTGGTGGGAACATGTGTCCCAATAAAATCTTGGACAAGTTCAAAAATGGTTTCGGTTGGATGAAAAACATGGCCGCCAAGGGGCGGGGCAGTTTTCCTTATATGGCTATAGTAAAACCTTGTTAACACTCTAGAAGTCACATTTATTGTCCAATCTTCATGAAACTTGGTCAGAACATGTGTCTCAATAATATCTTGGACGAGTTCGAAAATGGTTCCGGTTGGTTGAAAAACATGGCTGCCAGGGGGCGTGGCAGTTTTCCTTATATGGCTATAGTAAAACCTTGTTAACACTCTAGAAGTCACATTTTTAGTCCAATCTTCATGAAACTTGGTCAGAACATGTGTCCCAATAATATCTTGGACGAGTTCGAAAATGGTTCCAGTTGAATGAAAAACATGGCCGCCAGGGGGCGTGGCAGTTTTCCTTATATGGCTTTAGTGTATAGTAAAACCTTGTTAACACTCTAGAAGTCACATTTATTGTCCAATCTTCATGAAACTTAGTCAGAACATTTGTTCTAACGATATCTCGGATGAGTTTGAAAATGGTTCTGGTCTGTTAAAAAACATGGCCGCCAGGGGGCGTGGCAGTTTTCCTTATATGGCTATAGTAAAACCTTGTTAACACTCTAGAAGTCATATTTTTGGTCCAATGCTCATGAAACTTGGTCAGAATATTTGTACTAATGATATCTGGGCTGAGTTCGAAAATGGTTGAGATCCGTTAAAAAACATGGCCGCAAGGGGGCGTGGCATTTTTCCTTATATGGCTATGTAGTAAAACCTTGTTAACACTCTAGAAGTCACATTTATTATCCAATCTTAATGAAACTTGATCAGAACATTTGTTCTAACAATAGCTAGGCTGGGTTTGAAAATGGCTATGATTCGTTGAAAAACATGGCCGCCGGGGGGGGGGCAGTCGTCCTTATATGGCTATAGTGAAAACTTGTTGACGCTATATAATAGCCACATTTATTGGCAAATCTTCATGAAACTTGGTCAGAACATTTGTCCCAATGAAATCTTGGCAGAGATTGAAACTGGGTCATATGAGCTCAAAAACTAGGTCACTAGGTCAAATATAAAAAAAACATGTTAAAAGTCACTTTTTTGGTCCAATCTTCATGAATCAGCTTGCATTTTTTCAGAATAGTCTAGTTCCTTTTGCTCTCAGGTGAGCGCCTTAGGGCCTGATGGCCCTCTTGTTTTTGTTTCTTCTTAATGCAAACAAGTATAAATTCATTCTTTAAGTGTTGTAAGTTATTTTTAAATAACTTTTATCACAATGCATTCCAGGTACGCTGCAGACTATAATTGTTTGAAGCAACCATGATCATTCAAACATTTGTACTGCTATTTTTTATATGGGTTAGTATTTGTATACTCTTTTCCACTACACCTGTAAGTGGCTACTATGGTGACAAGATGTCCCCATGTATTCTGTCAACATGAGGAGCTGTATCTGATCCATATTTTGCAGATTTGGTCGATACATAAAATCTCAAACTGTATGTATTTCAATGTCATGTCATAGCATTATCACATTTGTAACCAAAAACATTTAGTGGTAAGGGAAAAAGAGTTTGCAGTTACAGGAATTTTCATGATAAATGTGGCGTGTTCTGAGAAAACTGGGCATAATGCTTGTGCGTAAAGTGTCATCCCAGATTAGCCTGTGCAGTCCGCACAGGCTAATCCGGGACGACACTTTCCGCCTAAACTAGCATTTCGCTTAGAAGAGACATCATTTAAACCAAAAATTACATAAAAGCGGAAATTGTCATCCCTGATTAGCCTGTGCGGACTGCACAGGCTAATCTGGGATGACAATTTACGCACAAGCATTTTGCCCAGTTTTCTCAGAACACGCCACAAATAAGAATAGCATACTAGGATATATAGGAGCCTTAGGCACATCAAAGTGATCACCCCATGTCTGGCATTTGTCGTCACGCATCATCAACTTGTAGCTTGTTACCTCTGTACATGTCACATTTTCCATCCAATCTTGATGGAACTTAATCAGAATGTTTATCTTGACAATATCTATGCCAAGTTTTAATCTGGGTCAGGTGATTCCAACAGTAATGTCACCTGGTGAAAACATTTTACCACTCTAGAGGCCATATTTATGAGTCAGTCTTAATGATACTTGATCAGAATGTTTATCTTGACCATATGAAGGCCATGTGTGAATCTGGGTCACGTTTTGTCAAAAACTAGATTACCAGGTCAATTTTTCAATAATTTATGTCTTTGAAATCAGGTGAGCCCTTAAGGGCCATCCTGGCCCTCTTATTTAGCCTTAGATGAAAGTTCATCTGTATCCAGCACTAACTTAATATTCTCTGTATGAGTCACGTTCGGGGAAAACTGGGCTTAATGCATGTGCATAAAGTGTCGCCCCATATTACCCTGTGCAGTCCACACAGGCTAATCAGGGACGACACTTTCTGCTTTAGTGGAATTTTTTCTCCCAGTTTTGGGGGAAAGTGTAGGGCCTGATTTACCTGTGTAAACTGCACAGGCTAATCTGGGACGACACTTTATGCACATGCATGGAGCCCCGTTTTCCCAGAGCATGGCATATATACATGTTTTCCATATTCCGCAGATACCCGATGGCCCTGGGTAACCTTGGCGACTGTGAGGAGATCTGTGAGACCCCAAGGCGCCCCACCCCCTTGGAACTCTTCAATGAGGGGGTGGAGTCAGCGGTGCGTTACTATGACAACCAGCACATCTACCCGTACACGTTCCTAGGGGGCTACCTGTACAGGATGGGCAAGTACCAGGAGGCTCTGGAGGCCTGGGGGAAGGCTTCTGCAGTCATCAAAAAGTGAGAAATATTGCTATTAGTGTAAAACCATTTCTATTTGTGGGACATGCATTTTTTTCATTTATATCTTGTGGACACAGATCCAAGAATTTAAAATCCCAACAATAAATTAATTTGTTGCTTTGTTTTTGGGCCAAATTCAGATATCTACAAATTTATGTCCACGAAAAAGTCATTTTTTGAAAAACAATGACATTTCATGATGACGAATATAAATAATTTTACAGTACTTTACTCTGCAGTCATCAAAAAGTGAGAAATGCATCTATAACTTTGCTACAAACTTCTTGTGTATTGTGAGTGATTGGTTGCTAAAAAACTGTTCCTAGAGATAGACATTTTCGTGGACACGTAATTTCGTGGATTTCTGTTAATGGAAGAAAACAAAGAGGAATTTGCGTCAGTCATTCTCGATGAGTTTGTGTAAGTGTTAAACCCACAAAATCAACGAAAATTAATGTCCTATGAATAGTTATGTTTTTTACAGTATGTGAATTAAAAGGTCCTTTAGAATAATTTCATTTGTAAGGGTAATGTTTGAAATTAATGTAATTGTCTTTATTTTGTGAAGCATTTTTTTTTAATTATATAGTGTTCAGGAAATTACTTAATTTTGTATCTTAAAGCAAACTAATTTTGTTTCAAACAATTTACATGATTATTGTAACAGTTCAGTACTTATTCATAAAATTACTAGCTCATGCTGAATAATATTAGTTAATGACTTAAATTTGTTTTTTTAGGTACAATTACTACAGAGAAGATGAGGAAATTTACAAGGAGTTTATCGAGATTGCGAACGAATGGTTGCCAAACGTCATGAAGTCTGTCTCCAATGACAACGCTTTGAGACTAAGACGCTCCACTCTTCTGTTCGACACGGAATCCTACGCCAACTTCCTGAGATTTTACGACGGTATCTGCCAGTGGGAGGAAGACAGCCCAACTCCTGTCCTTCACACGGTCTGGGCGAAGCAGTTTGTGTATTCCCTGGGGAAGTTCGACAGTCGCGTCCGGAAGTGCGTCCGCGTTCACTCTGAGGGTCAGGGTGAGGACTCTGAGAGTGAGAGTGAGAACAGTGAGGGGGAACACAGCGAGGGTGAGTGTGACGTCAATGGCAACGGGATTGTCCATGGCAACGGGATCATCGTCAAGGACGAGGTCAAAAAGGAGCACACGAGGGGTAGGAAACCTAAGAGGAAGAGGACCAAAAGTGGAAAACTGGTTGTTAATGGTGATGAGATTGAGGGGCATGTGAATGGCGGAGGGGCGGATACAGAGGAAAAAATGAGGCACACTATTGAAGAATTGGTCTCCAAGGTGGGGGACACAGACAGCCAGTGCGAAACTCCGCCTAATCCGAACATCGTCGCCCTCGCACAGGCTTGCAGCGAATCTATCTTGAATCCGGACTATCTGATAGCGGGAGGGGAACCCTTCACAAGCACTGGAAACACTGGGACCACAAGATCTACCCCATCTTCAACCAGTGAGCGTGGAGTCAATGTGGATGTGAACGAGTTTCTGAGTTCAAAGACCAACAGCACGCCGTTTGTAGGCATGACGGTAGACTCCATGCTGAAGGCGGAAAGCCCCGCAGACATGATGATGTTTAGAAAGGCCCCGGACAGCGCATCAGCGGAGGATTTACAGACGCCTGAGCCAGAGGGGCACGATGCGAACTCGGAGGTGGACGCAATCACGTCTAACAGCCTTGAAACAAAGACTGAAGTTGAGGCAGAGACATTGAATGACAGTTTAAGGGTTGTCTTCTCCCCGGACCCAGTAGATCTCTTGTTGTACAGTCAGAAAATGGCGGGTCTTAGGAAGCTTCTGTCTGCGGGGAAGCTGAACTCAAGTGCAATAACTCTTCAGTTGACCGCCCAGTCACAGACCGACTTTGGGAGAAACAAGCGAGGCATTGAGGTGGAACATTCACACACACGCAAACGTACGAGGCGCGAAGTTTTCTGAGATTGTTTAAAGTTAATCTTTGGTCCAAGGTCCTTTGAAGTCCACCTTTCTCACATGCTTAGGTATTTGTAGATAGGCCATCTTTAAAAAATTGTTTGTTTATGATAACCCAACAGACCTAAGCAAATTTCCCCCTTCCCAATTTTTTGAGGTCTGGATTAAAAATCATTTTTGGCCATGTTCACAAGAAAGACATTATTGTATTAACACTCATGATCCATCTTTTCTGCAACACACTTCTTCATAGATAGTCGCTTTTCAACCAGCTGTTAAATACAAGTATGTTTCCTTCACATTTGTTCCATAATACACTGTCTTTTACTGTCATCACAATAGGGGTCGCGTTATCCCATACAAACTATTTTTTAAGCATTCCCAAATGTATCTTCTGAAAATATTGTTATAATTAATTAGTAATGTTAATTTTGTCAATTTGTTAATTTCGTTTTAAACTGTTCTTGTTCATTAAACTGCAGTTGAAAACTACTGTTATCTGTCAGTTACTGTTATCTTAACCTTGATAAAGTCCTTCATTTATTAGTTTTTATAACAGGAATATTTTTCATCTTTATTGTGGGTAAAATCTTCTTTCTTGTGGGTAAAACTTTTTTTCTTGTGGGTAAAATCTTCTTTCTTGTGGTTGAAACCTTTTTTCTTGTGGGTAAAATGTGTACTGTGAAACATTGACTGGAATTGTAGATATTGTACTTGATATCAATTTGCATTGTTATTGATAATGTTATTGTTTGTTGAAGGGAATATCTTTGAAAGTGAAGTGAAAGTGAAGAGGAAACTTTGCCTGCAATTGTAGATATTTTACATGTTATCAATTTGCATTGTTATTGAGGATGTTATTGTTAGTTGAAGTGCATATCTTTGCTTGCTTGATGTTTGCTGTTTTAATAATTAATGCTTGTTATTTGTATGTGTTGCAAAGTGCTATGACTTTGAAGTATTGAACACAACGTAATATAGGAGGAAAATGTCTCTTAACAAACATGTATTGATTGACAATCAAGGCTTTGAAATTAATTTTCAAAACTGAAATTGATTAACTATGCCAGAGTGAACAATAATTTAAATTTGACACTTGTTCTGAGAAAATGGGGCTTAATATATGTGTGTAAAGGGTCGTCCCATATCAGCCTGGGAAGTCCAAGTAAAAAGTATTATTCTTGAATTAAATGACACACGAAGCACCGCTGTCCACTTGTGGACTATTGATAACATTTCTGTAGTGTTGTATAATTCTTAATTGTGTCTTGTTCTGAGAAAACTGGGCATAATGCATGTGCGTAAATTGTCATCCCAGATTAGCCTGTGCAGTTCGCACAGGCTAATCAGGGACGACAATTTCCCCGTTTATTGAATTTTTCGTTTAAATGATGTCTCTTGTTAGTAAAAATCCAGTTCAGGCGAAGAGTGTCGTCCCGGATAAGCCTGTGCGGACTGCACAGGCTAATCTGGGATGACACTTTTACGCACAAGCATTATGCCCAGTTTTCTCAGAACACGACACAAATACTTGTTGTTATTGTGTTCTTGTGTTTTTCATGATTTTATTGTTACAGGATAAATATATGCATGAAAACAGAATTGTTTTGAAAATATTGTTGATATGCCTCTTATTTTTAATTTATAATGTGGTGCATTTTTAAAGTGCTGATTCTATTTAAGTGCTATTGTGTGCTTGGTGCAATGTGGTGCACATTTTTAAGGACAAATTTATGTTATTTGATATCTATGACCCACTAACTGTCGACATTTATGTGCTCGGAACTTAACTAAGTACTAAATTTCAACAGACATGGACCAAACATGACCATAGGCGTACTGCTGTGTCCATGTCAATCCATGTCTCTCTTACTTAAAATGATAGGTGCTATAAGTTAAGAAAATCAAAGGATGGGTATGTTCCAATTCATCATGTATTGAAATGTAAAGCAGATACCACCTTTTAAACACCAGGGCCTTCCACTAGGCTGTTCTTGCACTCCGGTCTTGAAGTCTGACCTGGACATACCAAAATAGTTTTGCACTTAAATTGCACTTACAAACACTTCCTGATACACATATGTTTTATCAAAGAAGCAGCTATAATGACTGCAGTTGAGAAACAATCCTGCTATGCCAGCTTATCTCTGATGTCACATGGTCTGTTAAAGTTGAGAATCCAGACCACCCACTCAAGTCAGTGTACAAAATATCAAAGGACTTGTTGCTTCAAAAAAAGTCCTGAACATTTACCTTAAGAACTAAGCCGCAGGCAATCATTGTGTAGCATTGATCTGTAGGCGGAGTTTAGTCATGCAGTAAGATCATTATAAATAATCTTATTGAAATTCTCAGTTAACATTTGCTATGAAATGTACGCACACATCAGTTTGTATTATGTATTCACCCCTTACGTAACTCACAGTATCCACTATCCAACTCTATAAATTATTGACCACTGTTTTTATTTTGCACCTATTTATAAGCGTATAAGCTTGTTTATAAGCTTTTTAAGCAAATAATTAAAAAAAAAATCTTAAATAGTTATTCTTTGCTTTGTTAAATGCTTAGTGTTTTTGTTGTTCTGCTTTTTGTTGTATTATGTGGTGTTGTGTTTATTTCTTGCCCCCCCTGTATTGAATCTCTGAAGTGCAATTTATCGGTAAAACAGAGTTTCCATTTACAGAGCTGTTTGCACCTGTTGTGTGATTTTATTGGAATGATAATATTTGATACTATTTTTGTAGCATATACAACATTTTAGTTTGTTGATTTTTTACTTGAGTAGGGCACATGGGTAGGGCAAATGCGTTATACAATTGTTCAAGGCCCCTAGTCCCCTATAATGCTGAAAATAAACGAATATTTCGTAAAATATTTTGTAAAATAAAGTTAACACATAGGCTATCAGAGTTCCTTATAGCAATATCCAAAAGTTCAACACTAGATGTGCTCTGGTAACATAGATTTAACAAGATACAAAATGCTCTTTTTTATTTTTTGTGGATCAATATATTCAACACATGTTCATGTACCAATTTAGTGTTTGTGTGTCATATGTATAGATATTGTTGCGGGAAATTAAAATTGAATATACTGTGCTATAAAAAATTTAAAAAGAGCATTTTCTTTTGTGTCTAATCTTAGTTACCAGACCACATCTAGCGTTGATATTTTGGCTATTGCTATAAGGAATACTGATTGTTTATGTGTTAACTTTATTTTACGAAATATTTTACGAAATGTTCGTTGATTTTTTTGCGTTATAGGGGCTTTAATAGAAGCATGTTTTTAGAAACAACATGTTAGTTTGTTGTATATGTAGTTAACGATTATACTGTTACTTGTTTTTTCAATTGTTATTGCTTGTTATTCATCATTTGTCAATTGTCAATGTGTGATTTTGAAAATTGTGTTAATTTAGAGATGCCCCTAATAATTAGCCTTTCTCTTTAGGGGCCAATTGATGGTGTGTTGCATGCATGTAGACATACATTTATCAACAAAAAATCCAATACCCAGGATGTTTATTTCAATAAATGACAATATATTGACAGATTTGGGGGGGAAACAATTAAATACAATTAGATCTACAATACACTCTGTGAAAACGAGGCTTAATGCATGTCTCCGCACAGGGACGAAGCTTTCTGCTTTTATTGTATTTTTCGCTTAAAGCAAGTCTCTTCTTTGCGAATATCCAGTGTAGTCGGTAAGTGTCGTCCCTGATAAGCCTGTAAAGACTGCACAGGCTAATCTGGGACGACACTTTACGCACATGCCTAATGCCCAGTTTTCTTATTACGAGTCTCATATAGAAACATTGAACACTCACTTGTGTTTCTGTTCCTTTCATTGTCATCTCAATATATGTAAGTACCAATGAATGTTTAGACCAACTTTTCTGTCTTTCAATGGAGAATTGGATCTGTCAGCTCCAGGATTATTATACAGTGTTTTTTACACCATTTTGGGAATGGGACCGGGCCCTTTGGATGGGGAAAAATCTAGTCGTTTTGACTAAAATTGGGAAATTGTTGTTGTTGTTTTTTTGCTAACAAATACTTTGAAACTGACAAAACAAGTTTTTATAAATTGTATTTACAAAGGTAAAACTATTACAGCTTGATAGGGAGATAAACTAAAAGTTGAGATGTATTGGATTTAAAAATAAAAATAAAAAAAATAATGGGGGGGGAATTAAAGGCAGTCATATTAGAAAATAATTACAAAAAATATAGATTTGGAATGATGCAGAATTTTGGCCCCAAATTTGACCAAAAAAACGTTGTTATATATCATGAATGTCAAACTTGTCAGATCATAAGTTACTCTTGTTGAGAACTAATTGATTTAATATTTTTGTTTGCACAGCTTAATGGTGTATATACTTCTGAACTAAGTAAATATAAATTAACTCTTTGAAATACGTCCTATATCCATTCTGATCCATTTGTGCACATGTGTCGCACGATTTAAGACACCATAGTTAAGCAGGATATTCTTATCCACCTTGGGGACTAATATATTCACTTTTACTGTATTTTTATACATTCATGCATTAAGATCAGTGTTGAGTTCATGTTTTGCAAATTTCTTTTTTCCATACCACATTGTATATTGTTACCCACTCTGGGAAAACAGGGCTTAATTCATGTGCGTAAAGTGTCGTCCCAGATTAGCCTGTGCAGGCTAATCAGGGACAACACTCTTTGCCTAAACTGGATTTTCGCTAAAAAAAGACTTCCTTTTAACAAAAAAAAATCATGAAAGCAGAAAGTGTTGTCCCTTATTCTGGCGCAACACTTTACGCCCATGCATTAAGCCTTTGAGCGCTGGAACCGGATTTTGAAGGCCTTTGCAAACAGTTTGGATCCAGATGAGACGCCACAGAACGTGGCGTCTCATCAGGATCCAAACTGTTTGCTATTCTGATAGTATTCTTGGGAAAAAAAATCGAAGAAAATGCTAATTTTAGAAATTCAGCAGATGACATTTTAGCAGACGACAAATTTCCCAGCATGCAAAGGGTTAAGCCTGGTTTTCCCAGAATGCGGCTCATATTATTCATCTTTCTTTGGTCATCATTCCATCTGTCACCATCATTTGAACTTTTCTGTGATAACATTTTAGTGTGGATGTTTTAACTGTTTGTTAAATTTTATTGGTATGGTTTAAGTACTTGTATTGATGTTTTTGGGTTTGTACTTAGTAAAGTTTCCATGACACCCTTTGCAAATAATTGTTAAATTATACCTTGGGTTGTCAGTTTTTAAAATTGAAAGTGAGAACTTTTTGTTACAAGTTTTTTCCACTTTTTGGGTATACTTAAATATACTTTTATTTCTTCTACGAGAAAAGCATGTTGAGTGTATAAATAAAGAAGTTTGAATGTTAACAATTAAAAAAAAATCACTAAGGTTGAGCTTACGTTATAATTATTACTAAACAAAGAATGTCCTAATTTAAGTAGATAAGTACTTTGTAGCATTCAAACTTTAAGATTTGTAAGCATAAACTAGTTTCAGGAATATTCTTGTTTCATTGGTGTTAAGTCTTGGTGAGTACTTGATTTTTTAGGCTAGAATTATGGACATTTATGACAAGATTGACCTTTAACCCTTTCCCGCTCAGATAGCCACTTTGACCCTTTGTAGTCCCCTAGAAAATAAAATTAAATTAAAGACCTTTCTTAAAAGATTGAAGTTTTAAAGTTTTCCTTTCCAACCCTAAGATACTGATGAGCAGCAAATACCTTAAAACCTTATGCTGGTTGCATACAACGGTAGCCATTTTCTCTTTGCTTCTGAGCGGCAAAAGGTTAATTTAGGATGCATTGAAAACTCCAAGGAAATGAATCTTAGATGTTGGTGCATAAGATTTATTCTTCTTCAAAAGTTGTGTTGTAAAGTAAAAATCTGTCCTACATTGTTATAACAAAACGGGTCCTCCTTGATCGTCCAACTGTTGTCTGAGCCAGAGCAACGGGGAAGGCACATACTGTTAACTCGATCAATGAAGAATTTAAAAAGATTTAAGAATTTACCTGTTTAACTGAAATGTACACAAAAAGACTAAATTTCAGCACATGCAGAATTTGACATGCCATTTGTAGTGTTTCATTTTATAATTTATGCATGATTGTTAAAACATTTGAGATACTGATCGATTTGTTTTTAGTTTCCACTCAATTGATGGATCTCTAACAATCAATGTAAATCAGGCAACATTTATTTGTCGCGTTCTGAGAAAACTGGGCATAATGCATGTGCGTAAATTGTCATCCCAGATTAGCCTGTGCAGTCCGCACAGGCTAAACAGGGACGACAATTTCCGCTTTTATGACATTTTTCATTTAAATGAAGTCTCTTCTTAGCGGACTGCACAGGCTAATCTGGGATGACACTTTACGCACAAGCATTATGCCCAGTTTTCTAAGAACACGACACATATTTCAGTACTCAATTGGGGTATTTCTGCCAAATCATTGTCTGTTGCTCTTGTCAAGATATTTTCCACTTTTAATGTTTTTTTTTGTGTAAAGGAAGTGTATTCTTAGCAAAAATCCAGTTCAGGTGGAAGTGTTGACCCTGATTAGCCATTGGCAGACTGCAAAGGCTAATCTGATAGGACACTTTACGCACATGCATTTGACCCCGTTTTCCCAGAGAGAGGTTCATATGTACTGTAAAGAACTGCAAAACTTTATTGTCAGTTTCCTTATTTCCTTACTTATACGACATATGAAAATATTGTTTGCGTGTTTTTAAGCGAGTGACTGACCCTCATGAATTAAGGAAGTAACATAGGATTCTTATTTTTTGGGGTCAACAGACAAGTTGAGTGTTCTAAAACTAAATTAATTTTATATTTATTCTTAAAACATTTTTTTCAAATGTATTTTATCAGAACATAACAACATGTAAACCCAACAATAAAATATTCTATCTTTGGGTAAATGGTAAATTAAACACACACAGAAACAAACTTTTTTTTTATCTGTTACAGGATTGGGTCAGTTAAAGGGAAGATAAGGTTGCCTGAAGAATACAATTTCAAGCCCAATTGGAAAAATCTGTAGCCTTGACATGGAGTATATGTTTGAGTTCACTTTTAACTGAGTACTGTTTTTTCTTTTTATATACATAACAACCTTTTTATGCCCCCGGTAGGGTGGCATATAGTGATCGCACTGTCTGTCTGTCTGTCCGTCCGTCCGAAATTCTGTCACACTTTGCGTTTAGGTTTTGCGTTTAGGTTTCGAAAAATGTGGAAAAAGGGGGCATATGTCATCCTACGGTGACAAGCCTTGTTTATACTATTAAACATGTTCTACATTTGTTAAAAATGAACATTCTCATTATTTCACTGAAAACTGTTATGTCATTTTAAGAATTCTGAGCACAAGTATTTATTAACATATTTACAGACACATTTGGATGATTTAATTTGCATATTGGATTATTTGTATAATATTCAAGATTTTGATTGTTATGCCACTTGTTTTATTTCTATTTTCACATTGTTTGATAATCAACTTAAAGAAAATTAAAGATTTGTGTTAAAAAAAAAAATCCAATAAATTATTAATTAACATGGTATACTTTATAATACAATTGATGTTGACTTCAGTTTAAGCAAAGTAATAATGTGTGTACAGTTGTTATGAATGCTAGAATGTCCCTTTTATTATTATTTTATCACATGATTGTATTGTTTTGGGCATATATGTAATGTTTTAATTTGATTATGTATTTATCTGTTCCTTGTATGAACACAGTTTTTATTGGCTGTATAAATCATTTTTACATCCCATCACAAATATAAAAATGTGAAATAAATTAATACATCATCACTTTTACAGTATGTTGGGATGAATAGCACTCACAGTGTTTGGTTTTATTAGGGACATGAGGGGCTTGTTAATGGTTGAACAAGTTTGTACTTCTTAGTTATATATTTGTTTTCTTTTAATAATTGTATTATTCACATTCTTTTTGATATGATGGGATACATGTACTTTATGTTAGTTTTGTTATCAGTGTTTTTAATAAATAGTGGGAAAATCGACTTTGTAATATTTGTTCAACAGTGTTTATTTCATTATTTTAGGAAATGAATTAATTGATGATTGTTGGCAATGAAGATGTTTAAATAAGGGCTGACAATTGTTTATTCTATGTACATTTTTGCTTTAAAAATGTATTAATTAACTTTGAAATTGAGACTAATATGTTTGTTGTAACATTTTGCTTGGTTATTTTGTTAAAATATTAATTTCAATTGAATAGAATTCAATTAGGCACTAACAACATTTGCGTCTGTTTCGAAAATTTTCATGATTTACACGAGAATATACATGTTTACCTTGCATTGTGATTGGATGAATAATTAATTCAAATTTAAAAGTAAATAAAGAATAAAAGTTTATCTGATAGAAATCATGTAGATTTATGTAGCCTATTTATTTTCTAAATGTATTGTGCTCTTTTCAAATGCATCAACACACAATATTATTAATTTTCCTGTATATCTGCTAAGGCCAATATGTCTTTGTTTAATATTAACAAACAAAACTGTATATACAGTTCGAATTTGTGTTGCACAGTATAGCGTTGTCTCTTAGTTTTGACATAATTGTTGTGTTCTGAAAAAACTGGGCATAATGCTTGTGCGTAAATTGTCATCCCAGATTAGCCTGTGCAGTCTGCACAGGCTAATCAGGGACGACAATTTCCACTTTTATGGAATTTTTCGTTTAAATGATGTCTCTTCTTAGCGCAAATCCAGTTTAGGCGGAAAGTGTCGTCCCGGATTAGCCTGTGCGGACTGCACAGGCTAATCTGGGACGACACTTTTTGCACATACATTTTGCCCAGTTTTCTCAGAACACGACACATAATATTGTACATAATCTTTTGGAAAATAGGCAGCTCATTTGTTGGAGTTTGTTGTAACTACATCGGTGTAAATAAACCCATGAAAAAGTGATATGGTGTTTGCCTTTGTTTCTGACAGCATATAGTTATAACCATGTATTCTTGCCACCCTGCAGTCCACTAGGCAGGTGACTGGTGTAAACAAGGGGAAACTGAAAGCCTACCTGCAGAAGGAGAACCTAATAAACACTACAGGGTTAGCCTATTTATGACAAGTGACCAATTGCACAACAATTCAACACTTAAAACGCACACCCAATACTTGGGTCTTCAACTGGGAAGCATCTGGGTAGTTTTAGAACGGTTTGCAGGCCCCGTCACGTCACAGTTATCCCAAGATTATTTCCTCAAATGGTACACCGAAAACTCAAGTGACGAATTTGGTCAAAACTAGGTAAAAAAGGCTTCATAAAACAGGTTTACCGTCTAAGATCCATCAGATGGATTTTTAGCCTACTATTTGAACTCGATTTTAAGCCTAAACTTAGTTCTTCTTGAATGCTTTGAGCTTTTATGAGTACATACCATCCTTGGACAGGGTCGTTCCCAAGTACTTGAAGCTGGTCACTTATTCGTGCTTCTCGCCGTTCATGGCGATGTCTGCACTGGTGTTGGCTTTTCTTGCTGTTCATCATGATCTTCTCAGTGCTGATCTCCATCCCGTATGCTCCTGCTCTTTCATATAGTCTGTTGGTGAGATCTTTAAGTTAACTGCTGGTGCCACTGGCTCACTTATCGATAAGTATGTTTTTAAATATGTAAGTGTGACTCTTGTGAAACGTTTTTTACACATGAACACACACACACATATATATAGTACGAGTATGAAAGTAAATATCTTATGGGCTTTTTGCGTTCTTAAAGCCTTACACGTACACCTATTTATGTATTATGAACTAAATATAATTAAAAACCGCGTTGTAGTTGTGTATGATTTGCCGAAACATGATTCGGACACGTCATTAATTTTTAACAGAATAGTTCAATAATATGTGATACAAACGAAAACATCGGGATCGCAACAATTGCAAAACATTCATGCAATGGTATTCATATAACACTTGTAAATTTGGAGACTTTATTGCATTTCAAACATTCCAGCAGCGATGAATGTCGGACTAACGTCCACGTGGACATACGTTCTCCCGAGCTAATTCGTGATCGGACATGCGCCCTCGCGTGCCCTTATGCTTAATTTCCGCGCGGATTACTTCCCCCTTGGATACTCGCCCTCCCAATGATGTGTTACGATACTTGGACACATGCAGGTCTTTATTGTTTACATTTATGAAATATTGTGAGCCACTTTAACAACATTAAGCATCCTTTTATCGAGATGAGGCATTAATTAAACATTCCATGCAGGCATCTGAAATAATACATACCCATGGCAACGGAATTACCGCGGCACCTGAAGTGAACAAATATCATAGAGATTAGAGGGCTAGTGTCCGGGGTTGAACATAAGCGTGAGGTCACATGTCCGCCTTCCTTAAACCACCGATAAGTCGTATATTTTCCTGCTCCCTTTTATGTCACGTTACAAAGTGTGGTCATGAAATGTATGTTTGTTTGATGTTGTTCTATGTAATTGTTTAAGTGTTTCTGATTAACGGAGTTTGACACGTTTCAAAAAGGAACTATCCTCCGATATCGACAAGTAATAACAGTAAAATTTGTTTCTCTCAGCATACGTTTGTACTATCTTTGGGGGCTGACAGATGCACTTACAATAAAAGCATCGATCAGCAACGTTAATTGTTACAGTAAACAATTGTCAACATAAAACACTCATAAGCCAGCCCAGCAAAGTCATGCTACGCATCATCCTTAACAGATTGAAAAGAAAGGCCCAGGAACTGCTGGCGGAAGAGTGGGCTGATTCAGAGTCGTCATTGAGAAACACCTGCAACATCAATGTGAGCTTTAAGAAAACTTTTGAAATCATTTAGAATGGTGGCCTATGGCAGGTTCTGAAAGGATTCAACATTGAAGAAGGGCTGGTGCAAGTCATCGAAGAACTCTTCGGAAACGCTAGCAGCGCAATACTTCTCAATGAAAAGACGAGTGACTTATACAAGACATTAGTGGGCGTCTGTCAGGGATGTGTGCTCTCACCCGTCCTGTTTAATCTTTTCCATGAGAAGATAGTGCAGGAGACCCTCCAATACCACCACGACTCTATCTCCATCGGTTGCAGACCCATCCCCAACTTAAGATTCGCTGACGACATTGGTCTCATGGATGGCACCAGCAGTAAACTCCTGTACCTCACCAAAAGACTCTTTGAAAGAGCAGGAGCATGCGTTATAGAGGTCAGCGAGGAGAAGTCGAAGATCATGGTAAACAGCACGAATATCAGTGCATACCATGAACGTCGAAAAGCTGGAAAAAGTGACGAGCTTCAAGTACTTGGAAGTAACCTTGTCCAAGGATGGTTCCAGTTCCGCTGATGTCCGAATGAGAATTGCCATGGCGAATGCAGCGATGGTCAGACTGAGCAGATTGTGGACAACAAGCTCCATCAGCTTCCCCACCAAGTACAAGTTCTACAAATCCATCGTAGTCTCCAAAGACTGCTCCGTATCTCAAACATGGACAGCAACACTTGTTGGCCCAAAAGAGCCCCTGCTCGCGACCTTCAAACAACGACAGCTTGCTTGGTTTGGACACGTTACCAGGCACGACTCTCTGTGTAAGAATATGCTCCTGTGCACGCAAGAGGGAGGTTGCCGTCGATGCCGTCGTCGGGGCCGGATGGACAATGTGAGAAAGAGTGGACGTCCCTCCCCATTGATGAGCTACTCTTAGCAGCCCTCAACAGACCTGACTGACGGAGGATCTCTGAGTTGTCGTCTCTCATTCTCCCCCCCCCTCAGCGGCCAGACCGGCAAAGGAAATGATGACGATGATGAAGATGTACAGTTTTTTCTTAGTTTTAGCGCAATGCAATTTTATCTTAGTTGTGCACATTATTTAAGGTAAATGTGTTTGACTCCTCTGTCTAAGTTTGGCATTTAAAACATGTTGCCTAATTTGTTTTATTGTAAATTGACATTTTTTCAAAATGAAAACTAACTTTAAGCATAGAATAATGCACCGATATCTAGAACTGTAGAACTTTAATTCTACAAAACTTCCTGTTTGATTAAAATGGACAATGGCAATCTGTTGACGGTTTGATAACAAGTTGTCTGCTTGATAACAGGGTACTTTCCAACAAGGAAGATGCAATACACGTAAATTAATGATGTGCTATTGTAAAGGGCGAAACATGTTATGTTGTTTACTTTAAGAAGCAATGATACACGAAGGCGATTTTTTTTCGAAACTTGAAGCATGCATTTTGAATAATATTAGGTTGTGGATTCGATATAGAATGTCCTTGAAACGGACACAAATCATGAAAAAAAAAGTTATAAAAACTTGTTCACGAATTTTATAAAAGATTACTTTACCTATAGAGGCATCCATTTCTATGCCGTTATGAATTTTGCCACTGAGTTCCGTTATTTATTAACTCGTTTTTTTGNAAAAAAAAAAAAAAAAAAAAAAAAAACAACGTCAAAAACATCATTGCTTCACATTTTGATAATATCTTTGTAAATTGTGACAAACTTTTCTTTTCAAAGTTTTTTTCGACGTTCCTTAATTTCAATCGCTACATTATTTTATTATTCATGTAAGCATTTATTGTATCTTCAATGGATTTACATTTGTTGTACGTTTAAGCATGTAGCGCATTAAAAGCGGTTGAAGTGAATTTAACACGTTAGCAGCGTTCGTCGGGATTATCAAGACGGAAGTATCATCGTCAGAGGAAGTTTTGTTCTGTTTATAATAGACTAGAATTACACGCGCTTACTCTGTTTGTATTTTTTTTTACAAAAAATGGCAGTTGAGTGCGATATTGGAAGTACATATTTGGATTCCGTTATTTTAGCGATAACTTATTTAACTTGATTTGCCATTGTATTAACTGTATACATGTTCAAAAATTCCACAACAGTTACTGCATAATTATGCTTCAACACATAATAAGCTCTAATTATTAGTTTTGTAATTTTATTCTGATATTTAACGTAAGTGTTCAGTATAAAAAATGCGTTCACCAATGGAGATATTCAATTTCTGTTTACTCTTTTAAGAGATCATCTCTGAGCACGGAAGTTTGATATGCAGTGAAGTGACACTCAAATTGAAATAAATAATGTTAACACTTGAACAGATTGCGGAAAAAAACGGAATTAACTTCCAATCAATTTCTCCATTCAGTAACTGTATATGTGTTTCATGTTAACTCTAATTATGGTCATTTTTTATTTGTTTTACCTCGAGTAAACTTATAGAAATCAAATCACATCTAAGTTATTATAGTAGAATACCAGCCTCTTTATGCAGTCTATAAACTTGTGTGTTATGTAGTTTAAACACACGTTTACGTTTTTGGAGATTAAGCAAAGAGGAAGTTGTCTTTATTACACCTAAACCTGTTAACCATCAGAAGCTAAGACGATCGGAAGTTATTAGTTAAGTGTAAGTATACATTTTATCTAAATATGTGTGTTTTGAGTTTATCTGTAAATAGCAGGAAGGCAAGTATCACTTATGTTAAATATCCATTTAAATGCACCTTCTTTAGTTTTTTATGTTACAGAAAAGTAAAATGAGTGTGTGTTATATTATAACCATGCAATGTTTTGATTCAAATAAGGTAGCCATTACAGTAACTATGTACAAACTATTCAAATGTTCATTCTAACAAGGAAATAAAGATTGTAAATGACAAAGAGAAAAAATATATAATAAGAAAAAAATACTTTACATATACAATTTTACCATATTTGGTTTTAAATAAATATCTTTATTACGACAAATCTTACACTAGTGCCACTCCAAGTAGCCTACATTGTATGGAAGATAAACGGGAAGATACATGTTTGAAATAATTGATTTTGATCAGGTCAAGAATTATAAAGAATATTAGGTCAGTGTTTTTGTGTACTTAAATTTATTTGACGAGATGAAGAAAGGTCTACACGGGGAGGCTTGCCATTCCGTTTAAGCCTTTTGGAGATGATTCAGATACATACAAGTACACAAAGGTACCAGCCTAATATAATGTTTATCCTACCATATTGTCTATATTTTATATTATGAAAATGATCACGCTTAACATAAAAACGAAACAGCGCCTTAAATAAGCTGCAGACAAGCTTGCGTGGTTATATCGCATCTGTTTGTGATATTTCGAAATAAATTTCCTTCCGCAATTCGAAATATCCTTTATTGATTTAATGCTTAAGTAGTGTAACAGGACAATATATCGCTATATTCGCCGGTTCAAATTTAATCAGCATGCCAAATGTTATATATATATCAGTAGCAAATGGGTTGTGTTAAAAAGATATTTCTCGTTTATCCAAAGTAAAGACCCAAACACACATGACTGCCGTTTTCGACCTTAAAAGTGTACATGCATGATCGATTTTCGCCGTAACTGTTATTATTACTCCATAAACAATTATATGCTTAAGCATCATTCAAAGTCGTTTCACACAATTTTTTATTGGCATAAAAAAGAAACAGCAAAGTTTTTGTTTGGAGTAAAAATATAGTCTGGATTTTCGTCAAACTGTGTAAGGTATACATGTACGTACTGGCTCCCAAAATGAGTACCATAGTAATTGCGTATACGACGCAATCGATACATTATTAACAGCATCGTCCCTTTTGTCCATTTTAAAAGTTGATGTAAGGGCTAATTATTTGTGGATATATTTTCTTTGATAAGCTAACACAGAAACGATTAAAATCTTACGTTAATTTCCATCGAGAAGTAAATGAAAACTGCACCCGCATTATTAGATTATTTAGAATGAAGGTCGATTTGTTCTCAAAACTCAATGCCTGTTGGTTAAACCGACCATGTACTTAAATCATTCCTTTATTCGATTGCATTCTGAATTAAGCGAGTAATTCATCCATGGGATAGGCTGTCTACTCTTTAACATTGTCTATCCAGCTTTTCGTCTGACGGCCATGACGTCAACCTCCCTCCAGCGTGCCCTGGAAAAAGTATTGCACTGAGAATCGTGCCTGGTGACATGTCCAAACCAAGCCAGCTTTCGTCTTTTTTAACGGTCGCCAGTAGAGGCTCTTGTGGACCAACAAGTGTTGCAGTCATGTTTCGGACGTATTCGTTGGTCTTGTGCTCCGTGTGGGAGATGCGGAGCAGTTTTTGGAGACATTTATGTTCAAATGCCTGTATCCTGCGTTATGTGTCCGCGTGAAGCGTCCAGGTCTCGCAGCCGTACAGTAGGAATGAGAATACGAGGGACTTGTATAGCCTGTACTTGGAGGGTAGCTGATGGAACTGCTTGTCCACAACCTGCTCAGTCTGGCCATCGATGCGATCTCCATAGCATTTCTTATTCGGACCCAGCGGTACTGTTACCATCCTTGGACATGGTTGCGCCCAAGTTCTTGAAGCTTGTCACTTCTTCTAGCTTCTCGTCGTTCATGGTGATGTCTGCACTGGTGTTGGTCGTGCTGTTCACCATGATCTTCGACTTCACCGTGCTGACCTCCATCCCTTATGCCCCTGCTCTTTCATAGAGTCTGTTGGTGAGATCTTGAAGTTCACTGCTGGAGCCACCTATGAGGTCAATGTCATCAGCGAATCTCAAGAAGGAGATGGGTCTTCCACCGATGGAGATAGAGGTGTGGTGGTCATGGAGAGTCTCCTGCATTATCTTCTCAATGAAAGGTTGAACAGGACGGGAGAGAGCAGACATCCCTGACGGACACACACTGATGTCCTGCAGAAGTCTCCCTGCTGTCCGTTGAGAAATACTGCGCTGCTGGCGTTTCTGTAGAGTTATTGAAAGACTTTCCCCAGCCCTTCGTCAATGATGAATCCTCTCATAACATGCCATAGGCCATCATGCCACTCGCGGTCGAAAGCTTTCTTAAAATCAATGAAGTTGTGGAAGCGCTCACGTTGGTGTTGCAGGTGTTTCGCAATGATGATTCTGCAGTTGAAGATCTGGTACACTGTGCTCCGCCAAGCTCTGAATCCAGCCTGCTCTTCGGCCCAGCAATTCCTCGGCCTTACTTTTCAATCGGTTAAAGGTGATGCGTAGCATGACTTTCCTGGGATGACTGATGAGGCTCATGGTGCGGTAATTCTTGCACAACTTGAGATTGCCCTTTTTCGGTAAGGGTTTGATCAGTTACTGGGTCCAATCCTTGGGCCACTTCTTCTCATCCCAGATCTGTTGGCATAGTGCCGTCGTTGCTGCAGTCGTTGCCTCTCCTCCGTGCTTAATCAGCGTCTGATATAACACTGGCTTTGGGCTGACTGGTCTTCGTGAGGGTCTTGAGGGTGCTGTAGGCCTTCTTACTGCTGCCTGCGATCATCTCTTTGTCGATAATGGTACATTGTTACTCAATCTATTTCTCCTTGGTCTCTTTCATCTACTTCCTAACCTCCCTGCTCGCTTTCTGGTACAGGTTCGGTTTTTCTCTATTAGAGGCTTTAGTTAGATATACAATAAGAATGTTTTTAAATGGCGTTAGTTTCTGTCGGTAAGATATTGTTTCTTTATATTTCAGTATATAAAGAATAAGTATGCAAGATATGAAGAACACATTCTGTATTTACCTTTTGATAACGATGTTTATACAAGGTAATATTTTATTTCAATAGATATATTGAATTTATAATACAGCTAGACGTATTTTGTCTCATTCAATGAATCATGCATGCAATGTTTTTCTAACAACTTAAATGTTTTTTTGAATTAGAATTTCGCTTGTGTAACATGTCAAATGGCTTATATTTTCAGATACATGTCAAATAACGTGTAGCACTGGGTGTGTACAACAATGTCAAAACGACGGCAAATGCTCCCCATGTCTGGACGGGTACCGCTGGGATGACTGCAGCAACAGATGTTCAGAAGGATGTTATAACAAGGTGTGTGACCAAAATAGTGCGGTGTGTAAATATGGTTGTACAGAAGGGTACTTTGGTGAATATTGCTGTCGACCAGGTATGTTTGGATGGTCGTGTGAGTTGCAATGTCCAACAAACTGCTTCAACTGTACGTCTTTGACACAATGTCTAATCTGCAAAGACAAATTTTACGGACAACGATGCTCGTCTTTGTGTCCACCAAATTGCAAAGCATGTACTGGGTTTAATACGTGTTCAACATGCAACACCGGTTTTAGTGGAGGAACCTGCCAATACCGTTGTCCACAAAACTGCTTGACTTGTGTGTCCTCTTATCAATGTCAAAGCTGCAAAGAAGGTTTTTATGGAACAACATGTGAGTACAAATGTCCTAACAACTGCAAAACATGCACTTCATGGAATTCGTGTGAACTGTGTGAGACTGGTTTTGGTGGACAATCATGTCAGATCCATTGTTCAGAAAACTGCATTATTTGTAATCAGACAGACACTTGCCTTACATGTAATGAGGGTTTTTCGCGACCAGATACTGCATGTACGTGTGTTAATAAATTGTGCGCGAGATCTACATGCACCTTTTGTACTAACACTTCTTACTTTTCTGATGGGCAAACCTGTTGCCCGTGCAGTGGTACTTGTACAAATTCAGTATGCTCATCGGCTACACAATGCACTTACGGGTGCGAAAATAGGTACTTTGGAATAGGGTGCGACTTAAAATGTAGCGACAGTGATCGATCGTGTATGGTATGCAGTGGGTTAGAATATCGTGATTTTAAATGTATACAATGCGTTAATGGGTATTATCCTAATGTCGACGGGATTTGCACACCTTGTTCTAAATCCTGTGCTAAAGGGAATTGTACGACTTCAGCCGGAGAATGCGAACATGGTTGTCAAACCGGGTTTTGGAAACCCAAATGTGAAGCAAAATGCATTGGGAATTGCACACTGTGCGAGCAGAACAGTGGAATGTGTTTGGCCTGCCCCTCCTCAAGCCTATATGGAAACACATGCTCTCTAACGTGTAGTGATACTTGCGTGAATGCATCATGTCACATCAATGGAACTTGCACAAGTGGCTGTATTTCGGATTTCATAGGACCGACATGTGAAACGACGTGTCCAACCAATTGTGCCCGTAATGGAAATATTACCCGATGTTCTTCCGAGACAGGACAATGCCTTTTCGGCTGCAGTGCAGGATTTGTAGGAGGTGATTGCATGAAAGGTGAGCATAATGTTTCCAGACACGTCGCGAATCTGTAAATCAACGCATATGAACACTTAAGATATTTGAATCAGAATGTACACGTGGGAAATAAGGCCTTGTTCACGTTCATCTGGGTTGTTTGCATTAAATTATTAAACTGTCATTGTGTATGTATGTCAGCATCCTTAATGATAAATATCACACCAAATCCTCAAGTTATGTTTGACCGGTCGTTAAATAAATTGTATGTTCGTGTTTTGATGAATATTCAGTAAGCAGCAAAACCGAAGCTGTGTTATCATACTCTGCAATTGGAGGGGGTGTCATCGGAGCCATTTTTGTTTGTGTCGCCATTGCAATCGGGCTGGTTGTCTATTTCCGAAAGAGGTAAAGTGCCAATCGTGATACATCGACTATCTCCGGAATCTTCCGCAAGATAGATCGATTTATGCAATAAACCGTCCGCTGATCCAGATCGGTAAAGTACGACGATTTAAAGCGACATTATTGACCATATACTCGTGAACTTAATAAAATGAAATAACAAGATTAAATTGCATAAAATTGTGTTCATTCAAGTGTTTCACAAATGTAATGCTAATGTAAACGTAAATCGTTTTCATACAACGTTATCTTCTTTATTCGAGTTAAATACGGAAAGTAATACATTCATCATAACAATATGTTAGAACAGTACTTTACATTTCATAATTACACCCACGTACATTTTTAAATAAGTCTGTTTATGATTTATACTGGTGAGTAATATTATGTTTTAGAAACCGGTATCCGATGTACGACAATATCGTAAGGAGGAACATTGCAGATCGTCCCGAACATACATACGACGTTATGGGAATGAATGGTTTTGTTTAATTTATATTATAGCTGTTGATTTTATTGATATGTATACATGAAGCGAAGCGAGGCCCGTATACATGGTAGCTTATATATTCTAAACCGCCGCTGCACTCATTGTTGTGAAAATTAAAATGCTTGTTTTAAAATAATCATTCCGTGTATTTGAACTCATGGAACAATTCAGAATTTGATACCACCAAGAGTAAAATCTGTACACAACACAAGGGTTAATTATTGGAGTGCAGGTTCATTTGTAAACACATGTTGTTGTTTTTAGCTCTACTGGCCGAAGGCCGGAAGAGCTTATGTCATGATGTGGTTTCCGTCGTCCGTCCGTCCGTCCGTCCGTTAGCTTTTTCTTGTTTACGCGATAAAGTCCACAGTTTTCATCCGATTCTTTTCAAACTTGTTCAGTGTCTTTATATTCATGAGGACTCGAACCCTATTGAAAATGGGTTACATCAGACCGTCCGTCTGCCGTCCGTGCGTGCGTCCGTCCGTGCGTTAGACTTTTTCTTGTTTACGCGATAAACTCCACAGTTTTCATCCGATTCTTTTCAAACTTGTTCAGTGTCTTTATATTCATGAGGACTCGAACCCTATTGAAAATGGGTTACATCAGACCGTCCGTCTGCCGTCCGTGCGTGCGTCCGTCCGTGCGTTAGACTTTTTCTTGTTTACGCGATAAACTCCACAGTTTTCATCCGATTCTTTTCAAACTTGTTCAGTGTCTTTATATTCATGAGGACTCGAACCCTATTGAAAATGGGTTACATCAGACCGTCCGTCTGCCGTCCGTGCGTGCGTCCGTCCGTGCGTTAGACTTTTTCTTGTTTACGCGATAAACTCCACAGTTTTCATCCGATTCTTTTCAAACTTGTTCAGTGCCTTTATATTCATGAGGACTCGAACCCTATTGAAAATGGGTTACATCAGACCGTCCGTCTGCCGTCCGTGCGTGCGTCCGTCCGTGCGTTAGACTTTTTCTTGTTTACGCGATAAACTCCACAGTTTTCATCCGATTCTTTTCAAACTTGTTCAGTGTCTTTATATTAATAAGGACTCAAACCCTATTGAAAATGGGTTACATCAGAGTAAAAAGTCCAGAATTATCGCCCCTTGAATTTGTATTGGTCCGAGGCATTTAAGTAGGTTGTTTAATTGGTTGCAATTATAAATTTAAAATTAAATAAAATATAAGCCATCTGATAATTCATTTGGCAAGGATGAAAGGATTTGTGTTTTCAGTATTCCATTGCATGATGACTTTCCATTCCATTGACATTCCAGCCAGTAGAGCGATTCAGGCCCTCATGGGCCTCTTGTTTTTTTTTAAAGACAATGCTGGATCGACTACGGTGTCTTCAACCACCTTTGACAGAACCCATGCTGATTACCAGAACACGCGAGATAGTAATATAGAAACGCCATTTGACTCTTCTAATGAACAACACATCTATGAGATCGGTATGTTAATTTGTGAACATTCATGTACGCTTTTCGTAAAGGTTCGGAATATAATACACATAGGCAAACTCGACGAATTTATTTTTAGCATAATGATAAACACATGGGTACTATATTCCACGATAATTCACTGTGTTCAGTAACGTGTTCGATCATCACGTAAGTCAGTCTTGATTTAAATGCTACAGCACTGTAAGGAGCGCAATAATCATATGGTTTCAAGTTTAATGTTCTCTTAAGAGTATATTGGCATGAGAGCCATAAGATGCTATCGGAATTTGTGTGACGGAACTTTTATGTGTGGCTGTTATCTTAAGGTGTGTTTTTTATTATAGAAAATCTGACTCAAATAATGGGGTATACATACGGTATAACTATCATGCAGCTTAAATTGTAAAGTCAAAATTTATAATTAACAATACAAGCTGCAGGTTATGAATTCCTTATCTCACAGCGTGTCATACGCTTCCACAATAAATGGCTGAAAATCCGGACATTTGAATGATATTAATTTATACATCAGTATGACGTCATGATAACAAGTACTTATACGCGTAGTTCAATATAATGCTGTTTGTTTGTTCGGAATGTATATATCCTTTGATGCGTTGGGAACTTTTTATGTCGTTTTTCATCGTGAGAAGGCATATAGTAAATATAATAATAAATGGTTGTGGTGATCCGATGGGTTGTATCGCACTATTTAAGTCTGTGAGCTCGTGTAATACAAAGTCACATAATCAACACGAGCTCGTGCAATGCGTCACACAATCAACTTGGGCTCGCAGAATACAACGTCATTAAATCAACTTTTGCGTTGCAACGCCTTGATACACAACAGTTACGTTATAGTTCTTACATATTGAATACGTTTACATACACATCTAGTATTATTATTTTTCAAATTGGCTATGACCAGGGCCCCGTATTCACCAACCAATTCTTAGACTTAAGAATACAGCATAAANAAGGCATATTGATATCAATCCGACTACACTAAAACATGTTTAAAATAGAAAAGCTCCTACCCCCTCTGCAGATGCAGAAGTATTAATTAGATAACCCCAATATGTCTACCAGTGCTCTGGTGAGCAAATTGGGCAATCATGTCCCTCTTGTTGTTCCATTTTACTAAATATTTTGTAATACACATAAAGTTAACATATATAGTCTTCACATTAGACTATTTTAGATTGTATCTTACTTCATCAACACATCCCATAGTCTCATGGAGACCGCTTGTACCTAGTTAACCAAATAAACGCCTACTGGTAATTCGAGTTTATATCATATATAAGTATGTTTGTCATTAGTTGTTGATTATTTATTTTTTTAAATACGTAGCCTTGCTTTAATTTTGTCACATCACACAGAAGTATCAAGTCCTCATTGTTATGTAGTGTTAATTTACCAACCAGGTGAATTCTAATATTGCTTTTATATATTGTTCAGTTTGTAGGGATGTATCATTAAAGAAAGGACATTAATTTTATATATATGTCCATTTGTTTTTCATAGTATTACACTTTTCATTTCGTCTGTAAACTTGTTGTTTATGTTATAATGTCGTTGTATAGACTTTACGTAATGTGGCAAAAATAGTAAATGTCTACAACATATGCCGAAAACCAGTCATGGACTTATTAAATCTTGTGCCCTAAACTACTACACTTGTCTTGTGACTATCAACCGTCTTACTGTATGTTTTAGGGGAATTATATTTGAATTATGTTTAAAGTGATATTAGACGCATCTAACAGTATATAGGTGTCTATCGCAACCGTTGTTTATTTTTGGTGTTTTCACTTCATATACACTTATATTTGTTAATGCTGCATCAACATACTAAAACAATATCCCAGAAAGAGAACAATAATGCATTTGAATATCAACCGTACTTTCGTTTTTGACATAACTTTGGTAAGTTTAAAATCTGGGACTTACTGTGAAAACATATGACAATTCTGAAATTATGAATACATTTACCTTCGTGTCTCTGTCAACCTCATCTTCGGCCATACTTCTTCAAAGAAATATGTTATACATGAGGTGTTAGTAAAGTGACTTTATGAGAAAGACTCAAATGGTATCGCTTTCGTAAATACGCGGCAGTTCCGCTCGGCTTAGAGCACTGGGTTAGTCACGTAAAAAATCGAATATAATAGATATATTTTTTATAAACAACTGGTAGCAAGATGAGTTGCAGATAATTGGTCAGTTACCATATTTTCACTTACTTTTTTGACCTGTTAATTCTTTTCAGCTCAATTCAACAGTGAAAAATGCGTCTAATATCACTTTAAGTGGAAGGTATATTTTAACTATGTTTTAGTGATATGTATATTTCAACTATGTTTAAGTGGAATGTATATGTTCACTATGTTTAAGTGGAATGTATATTTTAACTATGTGTAAGTGGTATATACATTTTAACTATTTTTAAGTGGTATGTATATTTAAAATATATCTTTTCGGAGCATCTATCGGTCAAAGCGCACTTTTGACTTAAATGACAAATGACTTTATGCAGCGGCAACCTTCAACGTCAATCACATTGGGCAGATTTTCTAAATTTAAGGAATGCAATATATATACATGTATGTATATGTATATAGATAAAGACAAAGCTTATGTGTGTGTTTAGTGAGGTAAAGTAAGTTTGAGTAAGAGTTAGGTAATGTATATATGTCGAGTAATGTAGAATAAGGGGTAAGCAGTAAGGGTAAGACAATATTTAAGCTTTTGTCTGTGCAAAGTAAGGTAAAGTATAGTGGAGAAATCGTAAGGTACGGTTCATATGTAGTGTAAGGTTATAGAGATGTGTAAAGGTGGACATACAACGATACAACCTTTCACGAGGGTGAGCTGTAGATTAGGCTACCGATGGTACCCAATGACAATACCAAAACATATATGTGTCTGCAGCACAAATATCAGTATCATCATCGTCGTCCTCACGACAGGCAGAAGCATGTGCAGTATTGTTTCAGAAAACTGAAATTATATGTTCAATAATCAAACTGGTTTACTTACTACCATATAAAATAAATTAAAATACCCTTCCCACATGTCTTTATTTGTCTTCTACCCCAAATCTGACTGATTGACTGGCTGTCTGACTGACTGACTGACTGACGGACGGACGGACTGACGCATGGACCGACCGACCGACTGACTGACGAATGGACCGACCGACTGACGGACTGACGAATGGACCGACCGACTTACGAATGGACCGACTGATCGACTGACTGACCGACTGACGAATGGACCGACCGACCGACTGACGAATGGACCGACCGACCGACCGACTGATTGACTGACGAATGGACCGACCGACCGACTGACTGACTTACGAATGGACCGACCGACTGACTGACTGACTGACTGATTGACTGACCGACTGACTGACCGTCCGACCGATCAACCCATCCACCATCACGCACGCATTCTGATATTCGCCAACACTCATTAATATCAAAGGGAAACAACTTTTTTCCACAACAGAATCGGTTCGATACAAGAGTTGTTCGCAATGGTGAATTTGCTAATCTTGCGTAGTACAATTAAATAGATTTTTATTGATGAATTAATTCTTTTTTGATGTTACTGTGAATTACTGCAATTCAGCTAGTTATTTAAATATGTGCACATCATAATAATAATCATAATCACCACCACCACCGCCACCAACTCCACCACTACCAGCACCACCACCACCACCGCCACTTACTCCACCACAACCACCAACACCAATTCTACTGATGATCATCATACGGAACATTTAATATACATAATTTCTACGTTTCGTCGCCATTATCATCATCAACGGGATTCTGGTATAAGACGCTCATCGATATCGATGGGAAAGAACTCTTTTGCACAACTGAATCTGTACGATACACGAGTTGTTCTTAATTGCACGAGCATGCAATAGTGAATCTTATCTTGTGTTATATAAGCTTTTCTAGTGATTAAATTATCATTATGTGATGGTAGTATGAATTTCTGTAGTACAGTTAGTTATTGAAAACAACGCACATAATAATCATCATCTTTATAATCATTATCACCACCACCTGCAACATCACTACGTGCACCAGCACCACACTGCTACTACGTGATAACAACGCAAATCGAACAAGCGCAGACGTACCTCTTCACATCGCATCATAATCATCATACAGAACATTTTATACACGTCATCTCATCGAATCTGTAATTTTCGGTGTCACCATAATCAGCAGCAGCTGCAGCATCCTAACTTCTGGTATTACGGTACCCTTAACGCGCATCATCATCGCCATCATCACTTTAGCGAACAATGCTTTAAAAAATACGTACGCGCTCACATTTTTCATCGTGTCAACACGAGCATAATGATCATCATATTCTTCTTTAATCGATGTTGCCGGATAATTTGGCAAAACTCCCTTTATCCCCTTGTGGCTAGTTAATCTCCGTCTTGCTAGTTATTTGTCTTTTGTGTGTCGATATATGTCTTACTAGGTAAACATAGTGTTTCCACGCTAGTTTTTTGGGGGAATACAGGAATATTTGTGCCATTGGGAGGTAAAATTAAATGACGGCTTCTTATAATTTTACAAGAAATTTATTATGTAATACTTATTATAAGTAAATTTCTGTCTTTTATGGAGGAATTTATGCTACAATAGTTCAACATGGACAGAGCTAAAGCCTCTCCACCTATCATGGGGTGAAGCAAAGCGCATGGCTCAGGACCGTACCCAATGGCGGACAGTAGTCAAGGCCCTATGCCCAGAAGTGGGCGAAGAGGACTTAGTAAGTAGTAAGAAGTTCAACATGATGTTTTAATACCATTATTTGTAGAAAACAGAACCTTATCGGTCATGTACTGCCTAATCTTCATGAAACTTGTCGACAACATTTGCTCCAATGATATCTTGGTCGAGCTCAAAACCGGGTCACATGGAGTCAAAAACTAGGTCATTAGGTCAAAGTCAAAAAAAGCGTGTCAACACACTAGAGGCCACATTTATTTTCAATCTTCATGAAACGTGGTCAGAACATTTGTGCCCATCACTGGACGTCCGGGCGTAATGTACGCCCGAAATCTGCAGTCGTTCGTCCATTTTACAAACGGTGGAAGTCCTTTGGACGTCCAATAATCCGCATGCACACTGTTTTCTTATACACAGGACGTACAAATCCCGACAGGAAATACGTATGCCGTACCATTTGGGTCAAAAGTACAAATACGCCAACAGCTAAAAGTAGATATCACCGCGGTGACAAAATTGTTACCGCGGTGACAATTTTGTCACTGCGGTAACAATTTTGTCACCGCGGTGATATCTATTTGGTCACTGCGGTAACAATTTTGTCACAGCTTGACAAATTATGACTGTTGGTATATTTTTAAACCTGCTGTTACATTTATTTCTTTGGGTCAGTTTTTAACCATTTTCCCCGTAAAAAACCGAGATTTTTTCAAGAAAATAATTAAATATTTAACAATAGTTTAAAATAAAATCAAAACGGATGAATAAGGATAGTTGATAAGTTTATTCATATGTTTTTGTCCTTAGTATCCCCGCAGTTACAAATATATCACCGCAGTGATAAATGTATGACCGCAGTGACAAAATTGTCACCGCGGTGACAATTTTGTCACCGCGGTGATTTCTATTTTTAGCTGTTGGCGTATATGTACTTATGACCCAAAGGGTACGGTCATTCATGCTGTGTTTACTCCGCCCACGAGCTATTGTATGCAATACATTGCTCATCGACTGACTAATATTGATTTTTCTAACACCGCCTACAAACCAGTTATCATATAGCAAGACCATGTAAAACGTTATTTAAATAATAATATAAGAAAGTTATAGACAAAAGCTGATATGTCCTTTTCAATTAAAAAAGTATGACATGCCCTGACATCTTACACAGTTTTGCAAACGAATAACTCCGGTACTTGTTCATTTAAAATCACAAAATTCATTTCCGGCTAGATATTTTTGTATTAGCTTCAGAGCGATTTTTAAATAAAAGATTGCTAAAACCACTTTAGTTTGAGACTAAACTTAATTTTAATTAAAAAAAAATCTCTTCCTGAAATCTTACAGAGTTTCGCTAATAAATATTTCCGGACCAATTTTAGAATCACAAACTTCATTTCGGCTATAGATTTGGCATATACAAAGTACGACAAAATCATAGTTTATATTCACAATATTTCAATATATTAAATATATTGGCACTAATTGATGTATGAATAAGATATTTACGTGAAAGAACATGCATTATACACGTTTATGTTGTTCTTATTGATTATGATTTCTGATAGTATATGGAGGCTATTCATTGCCAAAAATCCAATCATGCTGATCTGTGTTAAACATAGTGTTTCCGGGTGAAATACATATGTGTTTCTTCTTTTGTAAACTCAAAAGGTGTATTTTGAAAACGAGGTTTGTTGATGTAACAATGTACACTCGTATTTATAGAAAATAAGATGCATGTCATTAAACTATTAAATAAATATTAGTTATTCCAGAGAGACAATTCCGAGTGTTCTTCCTGACGTTTAAGTCGTGTATCATTGATCATTTAGTTCAAACTTATGAAAGTCTACCCATAATTGGAACTATAGGAAGAAAAGATTAATATAAAGGTTTAGATTGCCTAACTTACGAATATTTTACCTGTATGAATCAATTGCTTTACATTTACAATGATTTTCAAACAATTAAAAAAGATACAAATAAGCTGGCAATTTACTTAGCTTCAGAACGGGTATAATTATGAAACCTCAAAGTTCAATGAAAGTGATCTAAAATGCATCAGAGTGGGCATACATCAGCTGTAATAGTGAGCTTTTGAGTTTATAAATGAACTGCACTCCTGTCATATCTTGACATCTTTGCACTGCATCGGGTCATATCATTTGTTCATCAACATATTGAATGTAAAGTCGAATTTCTCCACCAATACGTTTTTTAAGAAACCCTGGCGATATATTACTCGGGGGACATTGGTTGATATCATTTTCGATGCAAAAACTTTTTCACTGGCATACCTTTAAAGAAATTTGTAAATAAAGTGCTAAATTGGGGACAAATCCCTGCATCGTTGACTTCAAATAGCCATATTTCAATAAATCCTGAACAATTATAGAACTGGATTTACTTACCCCACCGAAATTCCGCACAATTTATCGGCAACATTTCCTAGCACGTCCAACTTTTCACAGCATATCGGGTTTCCGAGGGTGAAATCTACCGGTAAAACCGATAGGGGACAAAAACAATAGTGCTCATCACACAAAAATGATGTAAAATAATTATTTTTAACAGATTTGTGTAGATTTGGGTCGATTTTGGGTAGATTTTGGAAGATTAAGGTAGATTTTGGTAATTAAAGAGGCAGGCAGTTCGAGTTGATTGTTGAAACCAGGGACCTATACAACTTTGTTGTATAGGTCCCTGTTGAAACTGTTGAGTACGGCAACAAACAAATAAACATAAAAATGTGAAACAGTTTGATCTAAAAAACAATAGTGAATAACATATACTACAACGATAACATTTATGACCAAAATGTATTGGGTACCAGAGTATCCAGAAAAGAAATCAATTAGTAAGTGGTGTGCAACCTATATTTGATTTTAATTATTATTTGTCGGGTTTTCGACAGATTGGTAAATGCTCCTCTGTAGCCCAATAATTATGCAACGGCTCAAGATATCAAAAATATTAATAAGACCGGACTCGTCCACCGCGATACTTTGTCATATAGTATTGAACCTCCTGTCGCTTTATTTCGAAATAGTTTCATGTCTCCGACACTCAGATGCATTACGCCCGGTGTATTTTTTTTATAGACGGCTCAATGTCTGGTTTTAGCTCAATAATTATTTAACGCCTTACGATTTCCGAAAACTAGCAGCTGATTCTTGTTCAGCGACATGTTTTCATATAGATTTCATATATTATTTTATTATGCAAAAATAAATATCATTTAGCCCTGTTTTCGCGGAACGCGCTGGACGTGCACCTTTAAAACCCGCTATAATAAAAGACCAGTACAAATGTACTGGTTTGTTTATAAACAGCGATCGTAGTATTCCGAGGAATTTGGATAGTGGTAACCAAGAGCGACGTCAATTAGCGGCGTCGTTTTCATTCATAGATTTGTGTGTAAATAGCGGGGAATGCATCCGTTCTTTTTTAGAATACTAGTCAGTTCGGCACCTGGAGAGTTCGGACTTTAGTCACTTCGGCATTCGGTAGTTATTTCGGAACTTGAAATTGGATACTTCGGCACTTATAGTTAGACGCTTTGGCACTTATTAAGTTTTTAAGAATTACTTAAGTTTTTAATAAATTAAATGCATTTATTATTAAATTAATATATTTCAACATACATTGTATTCGTCCTGCGCTTCAATACTAACTTCGTTTTAACAAAACAACCTAAGTGTAACGTAACCCGTAGAGATAAATAAATTGATTAATTATGTATCGTGTAACGTAACCCGTAGAGATAAAATAAATTAATTAATTATGTATCCATATATAACATAAACATTATGTTATATTTAATTACAGGAAGACATAAATAATGTGATAGGAATTTGTAAATGGATTTGGTCATCATAAGTGTTAAAATATTTGGGTTGATTTCTTGCATGTAGAAACTGGTTCAAAATGCGGGACAGTTAATCAATGCAAATAAACATGACATACATTGTATTCATTGTAACATAGAATAGGTTAAGAGTTTGAAAGGTTAAAGGTGCATCTGTTAATTAGAGACGTTTATTCAACAATACATCCAATTGATAAAATGGTCAGAAGTATTGACACGGAAAGTTTAATCAAACTTAATTACTTAACACATCCATTGATCTACACCGATCAAAGGAAGTACTATTGTCGCTAGATTCTATAGAGTGATGCAACCGAAATCGTAATCTTTGTAAATTACCTCTCGGACAATACAGTCATTAGTCAGACCAGAGGATTATTCGATAAATGGGTTTATATATTAATAGCTTGTTTATTTCATTCCCGGGGAACGTCTAATTGGAACAACACTCAACCAACCAGCAGTAAGCACGTGCAAAAAATAACACTATTGACCAATCAAAGTTATAATTGGGTTTTATGCAAATTAACCTGTAAGCAAGTTTTGTAAGAATAGTGGACACTTGGTTTAGATTTCGAGGCGAACGGATCGGTAAAGATCCAATCATGTAGTTATCAGAATGTAATTGTATGACTGAAAGTATGAACTATAATAGATATTAATTTGGACTAAAATTCACATATGGCGTTGTTGTTGAATATTTCATTTCACCTTATACGGAGTAATTAACATTATTGGAAAGAGACGGACTTGCCCTATTCGCAATGTAGCAATATGTAGTTGATGCGAATCTCGTCATTGTGGCAATATGCGCATGACGTGAAAACGAACAATAAGCGACTACGTGACATAATCAATTAATATATACTTGATTCATTAAGTAAGAACATATAAATAAGGCAAACACATCGAATTTTATTTAGTGTTATTTTTCTATTTTGAAATACCAAATAAAATATCATACATAGCAAAAACAACAAAGATACACTTACTTATTGACATCGTTAAATTTGGAACAAAACAAATATGAACATTAATACATTGTAGCGTAACACATAATAAGATCAACATCAATGTAAAGTCATGTTGTTTGAAATAAACAAAATAGTATGATATCCACGAGACACGTGAATTTATTTGCAACTACACAACTATAGTATCATAAACAGACAACTCAGCGTCGTCATTCTGTTATTGTGCGTTGTTCCTAGTTACACTACACATCATCACTGCGCTGCGCAGCTGGTCCGTACACGTGGGCGCACTCTCGTAGTAGACGAGAGGCGGAGATCTCTCTCTCTTGATTTACTTCTCCCACAGAGAAAACAGCTTCCCCTGGATGGAGCGGGTGGCTTTACGTTGCGTTCTTTTCATTTTTCGTATGGACATTAGCTTGAGGTGTAGTGGGATGTCCGTTGCCTCCTTGTACAGTTCGAGGACAAGTACATAGAAAGGCACCGGTCCTTTTGTTGGTACCCTGGTGTTCAGACGGTTGTGCCACCCCTCACAATCGTTGTTCGTCCTTATGTTTTTCCCGAAGATTGACCAACACTCAACTTGAAAGACGCTGCTATTTATCCAGGTGTTGTAGATGTACACCATGACAGCGTCCAGATGTTCATTGTTGGCCCGCTCGTCCAAGGCATCAAACACAGAGGGAATGTGCTCCGCCGCTAGAAACGGCAAAGCCATGACCTGGCATAGGTACTGGTACACGCCGTCTTTCCGAGTGCATGCTGCCTGAAAAATATATATACTCATATATAATATATATTTAACATCAACTGTATTGTGCAACTGGTATGTTTAGATAAGTTAGATTTCAAATAATAAACTCACATCGAATATGTTAAAAACATTCTCCGTAAGTAAACTAAATTATATAAATCACATTTCCTTGACATGCTATTTATTTGAAATATGTATTATGTTTATATGTCTATGTACTGATTGTATTCCCCAATAAAATTGTCTGTCTGTCTGTCTGTCTGTCTGTCTGTCTGTCTGTCTGTCTGTCTGTCTGTCTGTCTGTCTNGAATATTTTCATAGTAAGATGATAGAATGACACGCGGTAGTTAAAAGAGTCTGGTGAGATCTGGTTATTTATGATATAATGAGAGATTGAATTTGATGAAACACATTTTAAAGATATTTGTTTTGTAAGCGCAAGTAATATAACTTATTAGTTGAAGATGATGCAACTATGTATATGTGTACATTTTTAGTAAAGAGTGTACATTTGTTTTTAATATAGCTGTAGGCAGTGTTTATGTGTGTACATGTTTAGTAAATATTGTACATAAAGCATTTGAGGATATGTGTTTATAATATTTACATGTCATTATTTGTAATAGAACTGGTATTTGAACTTAAGTTTATGTTCACAAAACAAAATGAAATCATAATGGCTATCATAGAAACAGACTATTCTGAACATATGTGATAATTTTAACATAGAATGTACATAAACCTAGATATGGTATAAAGCAGCAATTGTATAGTGTATTATACATTGATTACATTTGGTGGTTCATGACAAGACATAAAGTCTAAACAAGTATATTTATTTACAAAAATAGAATACACATATCAAGCAGCTAAGATTCCAATTGATAATTAAAACATAGTTTTATGAGAGAGATATGTTTTGATAACAACATGTAACATAATCAATACTAAATCTAGATTATTTCTATAATGCTATAGAACTATAGTATACAAAAGATATCAATATGTGCAATACTATTATCCAGAATACATTTGTGATTCGTTGACACTATGCTACATGTTAACTGCTATACTTGGATTGGTGCTATGAAGCATTAGAACTATATAATGGAAATCAGTATGGAGAAAAATATGGTATTGCAACATTTATCCAAGTTTTGTATCTATAGACCATTCAGAGTAGGGATAATAAGTAAGTGCTTATGAGTTCAGGATTTGTAAAAACAAGATTAAATGAAACAATAGCTAGCCCAGAGTTTCCTAGTCCATTAAGACTCATAATAACACAGATATATATGAGTGCTAGAAAGTACACAAGCAAGAAATATGAAAATGCATGTAATTTTGTACAAAGACAAACAAGAGCAAAAACAAAAAAGAAAGACGCAGGTGAAAGTAGCTATCTATTCCATTGAGACACATTATAACACAGTTATATATGAGTGCTAGAGAATACTTAAGCAATAAGTATGCACATGCATAGAAGTTTAATCAATTTGGGATAATCTTTTTGGTTATTTATTTGTTTAATTTTATTTTGGTTATTCTGTGGGAGAGCACATGATAGGCTGGCTTTTTGTTTGAATTGCATATTAAAATTTACAGTTAATGCACATATTTATGATGTTGATATTAAGAGCTTATTGTGACTACTTGCAAAGATTTATGACTCACTTTTGTCAAAATCTTGTTATGAAACAAGAGAATGGAAGTGAGTCAATGATTTAGATTATGTAAAATTGAAGAGGATATCAGGAGCAAACAATCTTGGAATTGGAAAGCGAAAGTTCCAAGATTATTTGAAACGGGTTTTAAGATACCTTTATTATTTAATTCTCATTGAAGTGGCTGCTTGTGACACTATATAAGGGGATGAGTGTCGTGAGTATTATTGTAACAGGGTTGAAATATTCATTTCAAGGATTCTGTTCATGTGTTCTGTTTTAATGTTATTATTTCCATATAACTCATTGTGTTTACCTGGGTTACTTATTAAGCTGTGCTCCTGTGGCCAGTCTTAGAGTTAAAGTCAGTCAAGCATGTGAGTTACATATGTCCAGTTTATATAATTGTTCAGTCAGGCTTGACCAGTTATTTTCCCGCCCTTTCCTTTGTCTTCTGGTCACTTCCAACTTGAACACAGAGCTGTACACATCTACTTTTAACATGTACATTTATAGTACAGAGTTGCCATTACTTCAATATAAGGTTAGTTCTATTTCTACCTGTTTGCATTTACTCTTTCTTGTATTTGCATTGAGTTGTATTTATGTTGTGAGTTGATATAACTCATATTTGATAAGTAATTAGGTTAAATTCAGAAAAGCAGCATTGCCATCCTAACGTGCTAACGATTCCTATAATTCACAGTTTCCCATACTCTTCACATATATAATCTTATTTGCAGCATTAGCACAGCACCCGCGGAGAATTGGATAAGTTCCGTACACATTCCACAAATGGTAAGCGAAAACGAGAAAGATTTGAGATATCATGTAATTGTATGTTTATGCTGTATATGTACCATTTATCATGTTACCAGATCTTTGATATATATTTCATTGTAACTTGTTAAAGGCCACACATGATATGTTTTATATATTTGTTACTTTGCATATAATAATATAGCGGCTGATACCATGTTTATATATGTTTCAGTGACATGGAATTCCTGTATCAATAAACCAGAATCAACATATATTCGGGTGGTTATTTGAGCCGGGCACTGCCCGTTTATACAATGAAAAAGGGGTTGTAAAACAAGACTTTAATTCGTTGTATTTAAACATTTAAACTTCAATGATGAAAGAAAATTTACCTGTACTTCATACGAAGTGTTCTTCATCGATGCCTGTACACGTAAGCTGTTACAAATGAATGTTGGCTCCTCCTATTTATCCTCGGCTATTTCCGTAAAAATTGCCATGTATGGAAATTGCAAAATCGTCTACAAATTTTAATCGCGTATGTTTGTAAAAGTCAAGTGTGAAGTTGTCAACCTGAGAGTGATAGCTGTTACAGTTTCATTTCACCAACGGTAAGGTGTACTGTGTAAAGCGTGCCGTGTTGGTACATTTGATACCTGTGGCGAATTTAGTTTTGAAAGTTACAAAAGCGAATTGCAGTTTAACAAATTTGAAAGATATCAACTTCAAAGTTAAAAGTGAAAATGAACTTGTAAAACTGAGATAATCAAAAGACCGTACAAGCAACATTTTATATTTAAACAAATCTATTCAGTGCGATCTAAGTATACGTTGTCATGTTGACAAGGCTGGATTTTTGGCAACGTATAGCCTCCATACAATTAAACTAAGTATTGAACACAATGTACTCGGTATTTATGTTTAGTCTTGAGACCACCTTTGATCTGATGCTATTTATTAATTTAATAGATGTATTAAAAATCGATATTGGTACTAAATATGATATCTTTACATATTTATTTAGGTGTTTCAATGTTTGTTTCGGAATTTCTGATCGATTAATTGGCTAAACACATGCGTGTATGCAGTCGTTTTGCGTTTCTGTAACCAGTTCATTTGTCAACCAGTCAACTGGTATATAGGCCTTGGCTTCTGCCAAAAGCCTAAAAATCAGTATAACTTTAACTCCACAAGTGATATGAAGTTTATTGTAGCTTTAACGACAATAAATAACGTACAGTAAAGTGGCAACGATCGTACATCCTTAAACACTCTAAATGGAAGATTTAAGTTGTGAAAAAAAAACTATAAGGTCCAGAAGTACATCCTTGTTCAAATGGACTCATCAATCAATATGCTTAGTCTGGGTTTATATAGATAATAAAAAAAATCATTGAAGTATGTAGCTTATCTTGACATATGTTAAGGATGTCAACAAAACTAACAACCCCGTAGGCCCTTGCTGTACTAATAGATACTTGTAACTCGAGTATTATTTCGGTGTAAACCATCGTATTAGGATGTAAAATCACTCTGGAAAAGTCACAGATCCGTGTACTGTAGGAAATCGTTATGCCTGTGTCAGAACTGATAAATCAAAGTCATAAATCCTTATTAAGCACGAAACCGTCCCACCTGTTTTAGATCTGATAAAACACTACAAAAGGCCAAACTTATAAAACATGTTTCTTTCGTTAAGCAAAACCAACAAGTTAGAGAAGGGTGCGTTCATAGACAGTTCATTATTTCGTGCAATTGTTAATTTGGATATTTTCAAACTCGCTTAATATCCTAAAACCTGTTATTTCAAATCTCTTGAACAGGCTACCTCCTACAAAAAACAAACAAGATATCAGAACAACTAAAGAAACTGTTCTTTGGTCAACACATTGAGTAGGTCGGTTGAACCAAACATATCTTGTTAAACATTTTAGTACTAGTGACCGTATTTTACATAACTTTAGTTGTACGTTAAAATTCATCATTTTTATCATCCAAATTAAAAGAAAATTAATATCAAGTTCAAATATTAATAGGGCTTTGCTTTATGGTTGATCCAATGCAACTCTTGCAACCGTTCATGAAAAGGTGAGCACAGCAGCACAACCGGTACATTAATAATTATTTTTCTAGCAACTATATTTTCATGATTCATAATATGTTTTTGTTGTTTTCTTTAATTAAATTTATTGCATTCCTTGTACAAGAAATAGTACGACTACTTTATAGTTTTATTTTAAATCGTTACAAAAGTGAAATTGTCGAGTTTTATTTTTGAGACCACCTTTAATATGATGAAAATAACTAACTTACCATGACTTTAAAAAAAATTAAATACATTTATTAATATATGCAATCTTGGTACTTAATATGATATCTGCGTATTACAAGTAATGTGTTTTAATGTTTATTTCGTAATTTCGGATCGATTTATTGAATAAACGCATGTATGTATGCATATGATTTACGATACTGTAAACAGTGCTTTTGCAAACCAGTCAGTGCTCATGCGCGAAAATTACCGATTGTAAACAATAACAATCAACTGATCTATATATTTAGTAAAGTATGTATAAACGTATTTTTGATTGGAGTTTTGCATAGGAAAACTCTTCTCAATTAGCATTTCATATATCAGTGGTACAGCATAATGAAATACAAGTAGATAATCTAATCAAGACAAGTTTATCTGACAATAATCTTTAAATGATTCGTGCACATTTGTTTTCTTTTAAAACGCATTAAAATAAAATTAGACTTTAGTAAGTTAGTATAACGAACAACAAGCAGCTACAAAACAGCTTCAGATATGTGAGCATACATGTTATGTTAAATGTATATCATGATGGGATTAATTGTATTTGTGTGATATATAAAAAAATATCAACCTTTCCTTGTATTGTATTAAAACAATCGTTTAAACTAGAAATGGCGCGGCAGAGGCCGACGCGTATCCCCACACCGAATGTTTGACCTAGGCGTGCCCCAGGGTTNGGCGCCCCAGGGTTGGGAATGGGGCCATGCATGGTTGAGATTGACCGTATTGTCATAAGAGAGGTCCAGTATCAATTTGAAGTGAATCGGTGTAGAAATGAAGAAGTACTTGTTAAATAACCTAAAAAAATGAGTGATAATTTCTGACCCGGCCCCATCCCAATCCCTATAACTTTTGACCCAGGGGTCAGATCAAAATTCCAAATAGTGCAGGGTCGCACATATGCTCATAGCTACCATGTGTGTAAGTTTCAAGGTTCTAGTGATAATAGTGTAGAAGGAGATATTGGCCAGGACGGACGGACAGACAGACAGACAGACAGACGGACAGACGGACGGACGGACGGCGGAGATGACCACAATATCCCCACCTTTTTTCAAAAAGTGTGGGGATAAAAAAAAACAACGACAAATCACGCAACGCCATCGTAATATCGCACTGTCGCCATCGTATTGTCGCACTGTCTTCATCGTTTTATCGCATTGTCGTCATCGTATTATCGCACTTTCGCATTGTCGCATCGTCGCATTGTCGCCATCGTACTATCGCACTGTCGCCATCGTATTGTCGCACTGTCGCACTGTCGTCATCGTATTATCGCATTGTCGCCATCGTACTTTCGCGTTGTCGCAATGTAGCCTTCGTACTATCGCATTGTCGCCATCGTACTTTCGCGTTGTCGCAATGTCGCCATCGTACTATCGCATTGTCGCCATCGTGCTATCGCGTTGTCGCAGTGTCGCCCTCTGTATTTTAATGTGTAACGACGATGGCCCTAACGGTATTCCGTAGTTTCCATTTATTGAATGTTGTGCTTTATACAACCCCTATTATTAGCATAATGAAATTGTGATTTTTAATGTGACACGTTTGATGTTATTCATAAACTTTACATATTATATCAAGCTGATGAAAATTGGTCAGATATTTTAAGTTCATGTATTATTTTTAGATTGCGGCGATACCATGTATCACTTTTGAGATGGCAATTGCACAGTAAGTGTCCCTGATGCACTGCCTGTAATATCAATAAGCAGGGGAGATAACTGTCCACATAGGCAAACAGAACTGCGAAACTAGGTTGTTTTCGTTGCGAAAGCTCTTCTTTAATGTCATTACTGATACCGAGTGGTTGATGTTTTATTCATTTATTATCCCCACACTTTTTGAAAAAAAGGTGGGTATATTGTGGTGATCTCCGCCGTCCGTCTGTCCGTCCGTCCGTCTGTCCGTCTGTCCGTCCGTCCTGGCCAATATTTCCTCCTACACTAATAGCACTAGAACCTTGAAACTTACACACATGGTAGCTATGAGCATATGTGCGACCCTGCACTATTTGGAATTTTGATCTGACCCCTGGGTCAAAAGTTATAGGGGTTGGGGTGGGGCCGCGTCAGAAATTATCACTCATTTTTTTAGGTTATTTTACATTTACTTCTTTATTTCTACACCGATTCACTTCAAATTGATACTGGACCTCTCTTATGACAATACGGTCAATCTCAACCATGCATGGCCCCATTCCCAACCCTGGGGCGCCCCGCCCACATAGGCCACACCCACCAAAAATTTCCATTTACTATAATTTTTTCATTTCTACACGGATTCACTTCAAATTGATACTGAACTTCTCTTATGACATTAGGGTCAATCTCAACTATGCATGGCCCCATTACCAACCCTGGGGCGCCCCGCCCACATAGGCCACACCCACCAAAAATTTCCATTTACTATATTTTTTTCATTTCTACACGGATTCACTTCAAATTGATACTGGACCTCTCTTATGACAATACGGTCAATCTCAACCATGCATGGCCCCATTCCCAACCCTGGGGCGCCCCGCCCACATAGGCCACACCCACCAAAAATTTCCATTTACTATAATTTTTTCATTTCTACACGGATTCACTTCAAATTGATACTGAACTTCTCTTATGACAATACGGTCAATCTCAACTATGCATGGCTTCATTACCAACCCTGGGGCGCCCTGCCCACATAGGTCACACCCACCCAAAATTGCCTTTACTATAACTTCTTCATTTCTACACCAATTCACTTCTAATTGATACTGAACTTCTCTATGACAATACGGTCAATCTCGACTATGCATGGCCCCATTACCAACCCTGGGGCACACCTAGGTCAAACATTCGGTGTGGGGATACGCGTCGGCATCTGCCGCGCCATTTCTAGTTTTACTTTAAAATACAATACAAAGTTGGCCTGTTACGTGTTGTATTTCATTCTAAAGATCTATAGAAATGAAACAAAATCAGATCATTAAATCGTTTATATTGACAAAACAATTTACATGAGAAAATCTGGTGGAATAAATAGTTTACTACAGATGTAAAAACTTCTCAAACGATTAAAGAAAACGATACTATTTTAACAGTTAACAATACAACACAATATATTTAAACTACCAACGTATGTTTTCTAATAATATATACGTTTAAATAATACGTTACATATACTTCTCAGACGGACATAACGGCAATTACATAACAGTGTAAGAACAAAACAAAGTGTTTTTTTTTCTCGTTGTTTATCTTATAATTACAATTTTTCCGCGTAAATAAAGTATCTTATTTATTTTTTTGAAATGGCTTAAATAATTTTATTATCAAACAGCTTCAATGTGAAGTACCAATATTAATTAAAGAGTCCCATTAAACATAGCGGAAATAGTAACACTAAACAAATATCAGTATTAAACTGATAGCATGTGTTCCTATTGTGTTTAAAGACCGATCAAATTTCGTGTCATTGTGTTTGTTCAAAGAAAGCAACAAGGCATGACCAAAACAGTTATGCAGGAATAAATGAGCTTGGAGAATATACGTATTTCTCATATTTGTACTGATATTCACAGTTGCTCACTGAAGCTCAATACGCTATGTGTCCTGGGTAATTTTGCAAGTAAGTTTATATTATATACATATATTGATATTCACTTTATTGTTATATTGTTAATTTTCATAATCATATTGCGATGAAAATGTTGTTTTACTGTATGTGTAGATGACTGTAAGAGTTTATGGGTTATGTATGTGTAATAAGCATGTTAAAACGAAACGGTCACATCAAAAACGTTGTTTGAATAACCCAAAATGAACTGGGTGTTTCTTTTATGAATGGTGACTGGTTCGCTCCATTTTCTTTGTTCGCTTGAAATCATATCTTAAAACTACCGATCACATTTGTATCGGTATTTTACGGAAAACCGTTAGTGCCATCGTGGTTACACATTAAAATCCAGAGGGCGAGAATGCTAAAACGCTAGAGTGCGATGACGAGAGTGCGAGATTACGATGACGAGAGTGCGAGAATACGATGACGAGAGTGCGAGAACGCGATGGCGAGAATGCGAAAGTGCGAGAATACGATGACGACAGTGCGACAACGCGATAGTACGATGGCGACAATGCGATAGTACGATGGCGACAATGCGATAGTCATATCGTACTGTCGCCATCGTATTGTCGCAATCTCATCATCGCGTTCTCGCACTCTCCTCATCGTATTCTCGCACTCTCGTCATCGTATTCTCGCACTCTCGTCATCGTACTCTCGCGTTCTTACATTCTCGTATTCTCGTCATCGCGTTCTCGCACTCTCGTCATCGTATTCTCGCAATCTCCTCATCGTTTTCTCGCACTCTCGTCATCGTACTCTCGCATTCTCGATATCGCGTTCTCGCACTCTCGTCGTCGTATTCTTGCACTCTCGTCATCGTATTCTCGCACTCTCGTCATCGTATTCTCGCACTCTCGTCAACGTATTCTCGCACTTTCGTCGTCCTCGCATTCTCGCCCTCTGGATTTTAATGTGTAAACACGATGGCCCTTACGGTATTCCGTAGTATTTAACATTATTATCACCAATATCGGAGTTCGGTTTCATCGAACATAGAAAACATTCTATTTAATTAATGAACTCGACCCATGTAATGATCGGTTATTTTGTATGTCTAGTGAAAACTATTGTTTTTATTGCCATTTGATAATGTCGACGAGATTTTCCATCATTTTTCACTTCGTTTTCATTAAAAAAAGAGTATCTGGAAATCGTCGAAATTTAGCCCCTTTGCGAGTATATTGTTTGTGTAATCTCTGTAAGCTTAGAAGTGGTACAAATATGTTTAATTGCTTAGGTGTGAATCTAAACACTGGGGCTAACACTGATAGGTGATTATGCAATATTAACCTTTGGTTGAACGTTTTCAGTGCTTGGGGAAGTTTTTTAAAAAGGACACGAACTATTTTGATGCGTTGTTTCGCTAACATTTTGTCTATAGTATGACCACGCGCTTGTCATGCGGTTGTTGCGTTCCACACACGTTCTCAAACTGGTTGACATGTGGGTCAAGTTATTTCGAAATCCTTCAGTGCATATGTTCAGTTAAAAAGCGGAAGAAACAAAGAGCAAAGCAAACGGCCGATCCACCAATAAAAAAAAATATGATTAAAAAACACATGTAAAAAAATTTGGCACGGTACACCACACGCTTTTTTTTTATTGATGAAAATTCACATAGTATATATNTATCCCGTCTCATGCAACGTGTTTACTTGGAATATGGCAAATACAAGGTTGGAAACAGTCCTTAATGACTCAGCGTTACACATTTGTGCGTTAAATTATCTCCAGCTGCTAAGAAACTTGATACTTTTACGTCATTTACCTTCGGCTGAAATAAAAGTTTACTTTCGTTAAGGGCCATTTACATACGATCCTCTTGTACGTCATTTATTATATAGTGATATTACATCACTAATCCCCGTACATGTCACAATTTGGGATCTCATCAGTAATGTTCTGTTCTTTTTTATGATAATTTATATCATAAAGCATACATAGAAAGTGCTTTCTATTTAACTCCAAAAAGTTTCAGTTTTACTATTATATGCATGTTTGATGATGTATCATGTATTTCAACGCTAAAACGTTAACATAAAACAATAACAGGTCATACAAGCTGCGATCATCGTCTGCGTTTTCCATCTATATTCATATTGTATGCGTTTTCCAACGTTATCTATATCGTATGCCTTTTCTAGCCCGCGTATGAAATAAAGATGGGCATGAAAAATATATTTATATTGTGATCTCGCGTTCTCGCCTCGTGATATCGTGTTATCGCATCGTGATTTCACTCCTTCGTATCGGATTCTAGAGTTCTCATCCCTGTATTCTCGAGATTGGGTAACGGATGTGGCAAATAGTGTGAACCTTACAATTATTCGAAAATATGCTAACTGCTGTGGACGAGAAGCATTCATGCGTTTACATACGGTTATTGTGTTATTTTATTATGTCATTGTCGTGTGTTTCATGTCTATTTTACACTGGTATGTTGTGTGATTAAGTCTTTGATGTGAGATGTATTGCATGACTTCAACCGGTTTAAACCCCCGATGCTTTTCATCGACCGTTCCAAGGCAGTGAACCCAGCTTTTATCGTTTATATGTTTTATGACGTGTTGTTTGAATTATCCTGTTTTATACAGGTAATTGACCACTTGCCTTTAATAAAAGACTTGCGGGCGATGTTGGTTTCTCTCCGTAGAGTATTTCTGGAGTTTAAATATTACTATATTATAATTATATAATGAAGTATTTCTCAATAAATGCGCTCGAGTCCATTGTTATTTTGCAAATCGCGGATAATAGGATAAGAAATGTGACGCACTTTGTTAACATACACGATTCATGGACTTAGCCATTTTAAATAGCGTATATAGCGTATATTTTTAGTTTCACCTGTTGCAAAAATAATTCAGCTCTAACATGGCTTCAAAGATTATTTTACTTTTAATTAATGTTTCTGTTTCTAATTAATCATTTCCGAACATACTATACATAATATATAAAACTGCCACGAAGGAACAAAAACCGCTGAATGAGTTTTGTGTGAGGTTATGCATGTAATCATTTGCATATATCAATTCGAACGCTTTATAAAATGAACAAAACAATGAAAAGTATTTAATCACAAAAAAAAACAAATCTTTAGAAAGTTTACGGGTATTGCGGTAAAAAAAGGGTATTTTAATAAATAATAGTTGCCCGTCGCAGAAATAAGCGTATTTAAATTACAGGAAAGAAAGTAATATTTTAATTGAAAGCTGCGTTAAGTGCAAGGCAATATATTTAATAAATTATAATTAATTCGTATGTATTGTGGTCAATCACCACAGCTGAATGCTCTTAATACATATAATAACTTAAGTAAAAGGCGTAATTGTTTACATTGGGAATCAAGTTTTACGTAAAACCTCAATGTAAGACCTAAATGTTAACATAATGTCAACATTCTAGTCGTCAAATAATTAAGCCGTGAAAAGAATTCTTTACAAATCAATAAATCGTGACAGAAACAAATCACCTATAGTCAATTTATTTAACCAATACTTCCTCTTTGTATTTTTGGCATGAATGTCTCTTGACAAAAAAATCACCTAAAGCCAATTAATTTAAACAATACTTCCTCGTTCTATTTCTGGCTCTAAAGATATTTATTATCTCATTTAAACTATTTAATCTGATTCAATATGAAAACGTGTTTTTAGGTTTTAGTAGAATTATTGTAGACTTTGAATGAGTTTGATTGAACCGAACACTTCAAAGGCAGATGGATTGTAAGAAGGCATGGAAGTATGAAACACTTTTCTTGTTTCACGAACTTCAGGTGTCCGTGTGTAGCAGGATTGATGAAAACTGAAAACATTCCAACCAAGTTAGAATAATCAAAATATGAACACAGTGAAACTTCAGCTCTAGCAGCAGGACAATAATCAATATTTTATGTTTTAAGAATATACAAAATAAAAGCATCTATTACGTATAAATCACAAAGCATAAAGCATAGAGAAATATTTTAATGGGTATGACTGAAAAGCGAAGATGGCTTATGCCCGCGTAACACATTTTAAATGCTTTAAATTGATAAATTTAAACATCGGAACTAAATACATGTAGCTCCAGTATAAAACGAGAATACAATTAAAGAAAGAACAAAAAAAAGAGAGAAAAAGTTAACCACAACTGGGCTCGAACCACTGACTGACCCTTAGAGTAAACATCTATCACTAAAACCAGTGAGCCAGCCATCCGCACTTGTTTTCATGCCCACGTATTTTATACTTTATATAAGCAATCGACGTTATGCCACTGTCGTAGGGTACAAATTATTTACATAACATCCATACTTTTAAGTCATTTTAATCTTAGGTTTTTAATATTAATTTGAATACATTTCACTAGTCAAAGGGAAGCAACCTGACGAATTTACCTTATGCATGCTTTACTAACATTAGCGTTATCTAACCCTTACTCGTGATGCACGTGCACATAAATTTCAAATGTCATAGATGGTCGTATTTCTATTTGTTGGAGGAAAATTATAGATTTTCTCAGGTATACTATCCCTTTTCTTTAGTAACTATTAAATAACATATAAATATGATATGTATGTTTTATTTGGTATTGTTCGCAGTCCTTATAAATAATGCGTTTACTGTATTTTGACTCGCCGTACCTACTCTTCGTGTATGTGTATTGTTCTATCGTTTTGTTAAGATATGCATTCTTGTTCATTTGTTTATCTTATTTAATATTTGTTTCAGAACAATCCTATACGTTAACATCGATTAATACGGTCAACTGCAATAAAATCATTAACATTGCTTCTGTGTTTGGTCGAAATAAAACCTCGCAGAGAACGAACTCCGAAAATGGCGCCCAACGTGGTTTGACCTTCGATGTCGGACGAAATATAAAGAAATACAAGTGACGCTGATTGCTGAATGCGAAATTTATCAAACTGGGTCGTATGGGAACTGTAAGTTAGTTTCTAGTGATTCTAGAAAAGGAAGTCAGTCGTTTGACTGAACACCACATCTGTTCTGATGTGATTTGAAAAATACCCGTGTTTTGACGGAACTGTCCTTGTACACGGTACCAGGTTAAACTGACATGTGGAGTTGCAGCATGCTGACGTTTTGAGTCGTGGTGCACCATCGACGTTTCTGACGGTTTGGGACGAGGAGCGACGATCGATTTCCGGTTCGCGGAACCATAGTCTCGCCGGAAGTTCCGGGATTCAAATTGAACTTTAAAACAATTGTATTACGCCGTTTATTTGTGTTAATTTGTGTGATGTTTAGGACTTCTTAAGTGCTTAATTTCATTTTAAGTTAGAAGATACGGTGAGTGATGTTTTAAATTATTTTCTGTTTCATAAAACTGTATTTAAATTTAAGTATTTTGATGAATGCATTTTTCTTGTTATTGTTTATATATTGTTCCGTAAATATCAACATTATTATTTTGCATTTGAACGGATTTGTTTTAGCAGTTTAAAAGTCTGTTAGCAGTTTTTTAGCATAGGTGCAACGCACCTATGCTTAAGTTAGAGTGAGATTTCGAAAACCGACATGGAACGGTTGACCATTATGAAGCCTTACCTGATCAAAAATCAGACGAAATATCTATTTAATATAGTATATGGTAATTCTTACATTTTTTTTATTTAGAAACGTTTTTTTAACATTTTCTTCCAAGAATATTGCTGACACCGTTTTTAGTGCATTTTTCTAAGACCGTTTTACGTGAAAAAACCTAAGAAACTAAAACAAATTTCGTTTTTAAAACAATTCTGTTCTTGTTGATAGTGACCTCACACCTACTTTCTATTTCCTTTGTTTACTGTTCTGGGAGAGGTCAAATTTTTACATAACTGAATTCATTAGGCCCTGGTTTAAGGATATGTAAAATTTTCAAATGGCGGAGTACGATGTGTTTTCTGATTTATGACATGGATTCTGACCTGCCTTTCTATGGATTTGATGAAGTAGAGTTTGAAAGTAATAGAGATGTGTTAATTAAAATTAAAATGATTTACTTTGAGCCAGAAATTAACGTTACGAGTAGAGCTAACGGTTTAAATGTGGCATCGAATTTAATGGATTCGCNCCAAGGAGGTTAGACAATTTTTAGGATTCACAGGCTACTACAGAAGGTTCATAAAGGGGTATGCCAAAATTGCCCGACCCCTTAATGATTTGTTGATTGGTCATGCAACAAAGAAAACAAAATCAAAATTGAGTAAAAACAAAGTTTTATTCAAATGGGAACAGTCGCAGCAGAACGCTTTTGATAAATTGGTCGAAGCGCTTACTCATCCTCCCATTCTGGCCTATGCAAATTACCAACTGCCATTTATTGTTCATACAGACGCCTCTGGTTCGGGTCTCGGCGCGGTTCTGTATCAAAGGCAAGGTGGTACCGATCGTGTAATTGCCTACGCCAGCCGTAGTTTGAAGCCGTCAGAGAGACATTACCCAGCTCATAAATTGGAATTTTTATCTCTCAAATGGGCGGTTACCGAGAAATTCAGTGACTATCTGTATGGTTGTCAATTTCAGGTCTTTACGGATAACAACCCGTTGACCTACGTGCAAACAACAGCGAAGCTTGACGCAACCGGTCATCGTTGGTTAGCAGCCCTTAGTAGCTACGATTTTACTATTAAGTACCGTAGTGGCATGAGTAATGCTGATGCTGATGGTTTGTCTAGACGGCCGGATGTCAACATTTCTTCCGAGCAAAACACCATTGAAACTCCTGTCATAAAAGCGGTTTCTTTAGCAGCATCTGTCAGTAAAGATCAGGCTCCTTTAATTTTCAGTGTTGCTGCTCCAACTGATTCAGCAGACGAGAGTACTGTTGGTGATGTTCCATTAGACGTCATAGAGACGGAGTCTCTTACTTCTCGAGATTGGAGGAAGTCCCAGACTAATGATCCTGTTATTGGACAGGTTGCTACTCATTTACGAAACGGAACACGACCGTCCGCTAAGCGGGTCAATTCCGATCATAATGCTCTATCTAAATACCTCAGGTGTTGGGATACGCTTTTTCTTCGTGATGGTGTAGTTTACCGCCGTGGCAAGATAAATGACCAAACTTTCTATCAATTGGTATTGCCCACTGATCTACGTGATGATATTTTCAGGTGTTTACATGACGACCTGGGTCATCAAGGCCGGGACCGAACAACTTCACTTTTCAAGCAAAGATTTTTTTGGCCAGGTATTGACAGCTGGATAAGAGATAAGGTTGAACTATGCGATCGATGTATCCGCAGAAAAACCCTACCGTCCAACGCTAACCTAGTCAATATTAAATCGACTGCACCGATGGAATTGATATGTGTAGATTTTTTGTCCTTGGAAACATCAAAGGGTGGATGCGAAAACATTTTGGTGATCACTGATCATTTTTCTCGTTACGCACAAGCCTTTCCAACTAAAAATCAACTAGCTAGAACTACAGCTAAAATTCTATTCGAAAATTTCATTCTGCACTACGGTTTCCCCACACGTATACATTCCGATCAAGGGCCAAATTTTGAGTCCGAATTGATTAGAGATCTGTGTGATCTAGCTGGCATTGCCAAAAGTCACACTACCCCTTACCATCCCATGGGAAACGGACAGGTAGAACGATTTAATTCGACATTGCTGAAAATGTTAGGAACATTATCCGATTGTGAAAAAAGTGATTGGAAATCGCACATTGCACCGTTAGTGCATGCGTACAATGTCACAATTCACAAAACCACCGGATATGCCCCATTCTACCTAATGTTTGGGAGACATCCCAAACTAGCCATAGACGCACTATTAGGGTTGTCCTCGGAGACCGACGAGAACGTGTCAAAACACGAATATGTCCGGAAACTCAAGGAACGATTATCCTGTGCATACAAAAAGGCTGAAGAATTTGCGAAAAATGCAAATTCCGGTGACAAGAGGCGTTACGATGCTCGTGCTAAGGCCACTTCATTAAGCGTCGGTGATTTGGTGCTGGTCCGCAATGTATCTTTGCGTGGCACACACAAATTAGCCGACAAGTGGGAGGAAACTCCGTACATTGTAGTCGGACAACCAAACGCCGACATCCCTGTGTTTGAGGTAAAGAAAGATTGCCCCCACGCTAGGAAAACAAGAATCCTGCACCGCAATCTATTACTTCCCTAACCATACAAAAACAAATCACAGGAAAAATCCCCAAAATATATTATCCCGGCCCTTCGTAAAAATAACGAGCCGCCCAAGCATATAAATGAGCGACCAACTCGAGATCGTAAACCCCCGAAGTGGCAGCTCTCTGGAGAATACATGTTGTAAATAGTATTGTACAATATGCGATAAACATAAAATTGCATTCAAACACAAAATCGATATTTGCAAACGCATATAAAGATGTATTCGTTTTGTAACCTATTATTGTTTAACACTGAGAGTATGTGTATAGTGTATATAGGTACATAAATATTACCCATTTTATTAATCTTGCTTATGCGTGAGACTAATATGATTTTTGTTTAAAAGATATTTGAATTGTAAACATCATTTTATGTATGCACGATGTTTTCAAATGGAGTTTATTTCCATATGAATCTGCGAGAAAGTGATACAGCGAGTAATTTTGCTGTGGGACGTCGACTGTCAAAACTTGTATATTTTCAACATGGTACGATTTAAACGTAGGTTTAACTGACTAGAATTTATGTAATTCAGTTGTTATGAATTTTTCAGTAGTGATATGTATTATAACTAATTTAGATACGTAGTGGCGTTGAAATAGTAACGATTATCCCTGTATATTTTCATTTTTGTGTGTGTCATGTGATGTTGTTGTTTTTGTTGTTGTTGTGTTCTGTATCTTTGTTGCTCATATAATCGTATTTCGTATCGCGGCAACAAAAGTATCGCACTGCATTAAATACTCATCAGCGGGAGTATGTCGTATATCTTATAAATGTCTTATAAATGTATGGTTATTTCAAAATAAATGTCGCGGACGACATTTGAGAAGCAGCGGGAGTATGTCGTAGGGTACAAATTATTCACATCCGTAACTCTTGATCTGCATACTGATAAATAACACTTTTGAATATAAGAATCATCACATTTTATAAAACATCATTCTTAAACAGTTCTAAAACCAAATTATGGATCATATTCACGTTAATTAATATATTATTATATTCATGAGTATTGTAGATGTGTACTAATGTAGGAAGAATGATTATAATATAAAAACTGCTTTTCAGGTAAAACTTGAAACATGTCAAAAAACGTGTTTTGTACCGAATGTTCGTTTATACAATCGTTTTTTTTTTCGTTTAATGTATAACATTTTACCAAAACAACTTGATAACGATTGCTTAAATTAAAAAGCTAACCCATATCGTAGAAAATATATGTGGTTTGTATCATTTGTAAAAACAAAGAATTTTCTACGTTAATGGGTGGCCATCTTGGATTAAAACCCCATGGAAACACATTTGTTTCGTGGGAACAAAAATAATCTTTAACCCAAGAAAATGAAAGACATCTGCGTATAAAAACAAACACTTCCAATCATGCACCGTGAGAATCAGTTCCTATTAGACTAGTGAGCACTTTTAAGACACCGCCTTACATGTTGTACATTGTAAATATAATTAAATGATTCGTTTCAGGCGACAGGGGATTCACAGTGGGTAACTGCTCATTGTGATGCACAGACACAGGCACTTCAGGTGCAAATTGAGAAAAATGAGACTATAGTTGAAGTGTTTCCCGAAATCGTCTCAATTGTGAAGGATAATTCATGCCCTTCCAATTGTAGCAGTAATGGAAAATGCGTTAACGGTATGATTATGATTTCAAAGTTGAATCTAAAAAGAGGTCATGGTTATTATTTTGAAGAAAAAACATGCAATATTATAATCATTATATGCATCACGATAATTTTTCAGGTATTTGCCAGTGCTTTGACGGTTATGGGACGGACCTCTGCTTTATTCAGCTCTCAAAACCCCCTCAGTTGCTAGAAATCGGCAACAATGGGACTTGTGATACCGGCAAAGGGGATATTTGTGACTGCATCCCAATAGTTGGTGGCGGCTTTGTCGAGACCGCCATATGTAACGTGACCATATTTGAGGCATGTACTATACATATAGGACGCCAAATATGAACGGTTGACTCTATTATAGATAATATAGAAAATATGCAGGTTTCGCTTGCTACATAATTTTACATACAAATGTTTATGTATTTTCAGACGAATGAAAATAATATCTTCACAATGTCACAATCGTTAAGCCGTCCGTGCGTATACAACGACCTCAACGAAGTATGCGCTCCTGTTCAGGATGCCAATCGACGACGTAAGAGGTCGACAAAAACTATCCTGGCAACTATGTATCAGATTTCCGTCAGCAATGATGCAGTGAACTTTTGCAGCCCGTCCCCAGTTGTTGTGTTGGATGGCACATGTCAAGAATTTTTGGTAGATTCCGCTGGGAACACAGTCATGATTTTAAAACCTGGGTACTGTTATATCGAGGGCAAATGTGTTGGTGAAGGGTCGCTTGGAGATGATTCGTGTACGAAATGCAAAGCTACGTCCTCTACATTTGAGTGGTTAAACGGTAAGAGTGAAACAATAATATATAAATTGTATATACCATTTAAAGTGTTATTATATAATAGTAAGCAACAATTAGAAAATATAGAGACAAAGCATTTATATTTCAATCAAATATGCGTATAATATTTAATTATACAAACTGTATGATCGTCTTTTCGCAAGTTTGCCATGGAAGCGATAAACCAAGCATGCTAGTCATCGCCATTGGTATAGCGGCCGGAATATTGGTGTTCATTGGTACAATACTTGTCTGTGTCCTGGTTGCAAAGAAGCAAAAGAAAAACAATACTGTTCAAGCAAGGTATTATATATGATAACATTCTGAATAAAAAAATTCAACATATCTACATTGTGTATTAACAGACTAGTTTTGTTTTACTGAAGAATAACACATGTTTATGTAACTGTTTTGTTCCAAGGCACTATCAATTTGAATATGATATTGTAATTTCTACCTTAAAAAATAATCAATTTTATTAAATTATTAACTATTATTGATTATGGGTTTTTTGTTCATATGAACATATTTTCTCACAGTTCATCCATTTTAAAACGTCAGCGGTTCCTTAATTATCGCAGAACAATAGCAATAGCTGAACGAAATGTTGTATGAACAAAACGCGTTTTCATATCAAACCAGATCAAACCAGATTTAATACGTTAACCACCATTCTAGTTTCTTCTTGAAATATTTTGAGGAAGTAACGTTTTAATATTTCAAATGGGTTCCTTTCGCATTGTTATGAAATTGAGCTTAATTGCTGAAATGATCTATTCATAAATAAGTAACACGTGTTACACGTTTAACCAGATGCACACTACATAGATGCTGTCATGCAACTAGGACTGACACGACAGTTTATTTTTATTTTATTATTTGAATATTAAGAACATCTCACTCGAAAAAGCTACACACCATTTAATAATTAAAATACGACGAATATTCATAATTGTTGAATGCTTTGCTTTGCATATAACAATTTACAATTTCGATATTGAAATTACCATTTTAAGGTATCAAAGTGGTACAAGATATATTTAGAAAATAGTTGTGTTACTTTTGTTAATGAACTTTGTTCCTTTTGAAATTATACGAGTCTTAAACTATTATCATTATAATCGTTTTAATAACAGAACAGTGTTTCCTCTTTCAATTTCTTTTCTACAAACAAAAAAAAAAACGATTTTGAGATCTGATGTGAAGTACTTTAAACAAGGGCACCATAGTTTGAAGACAAAACAATCATTTGACAGACGCAGGCTTGCCTTTGGCTGATACTCAATTGTACTTTTAAATGATTTATATTTTAACATATTAAGACATTTTACGACTAAAATCTGAACTATAAAATCCGAACTTTTTTCAGAACTGTTTTCTTTGTAAATGAAAAAAAGCTTTACAGCGTCAGTTTTGTCCGTTGTTTATAGAACGATTAATGAGTATTATGTAAGAATTATACTCATTTAGTATGAAATTCGCTTTATTGAACATATAAACGGACAAATTATTATTGCTTATTGGGTCTTATCGTTATGCTGACGTAAACGAAAATAGTTGAATTTAGCTAAATATTTTAAAATAGAGTGGTACACAAACAAAGAAGGCCGGGCAATGTTTTATAATCGAGCCTGACACTACAGTGAATCATGTAATTTATGGATGATATTACCAATTGTATAATAGTATAACAATTTATTTATTCAGGCTGGATGTCGGTCTATATGATTATACTGCTAACAACAAGAAGTTTCAGCTGCGTGTTGACCCCGGCATTTTCCCAACAAAGCCTGTACCATTGCATGTTTATGGCGATGAATTCGCGGAACTGCATGAGATGCATCCGATCACACCCTTCAATGTCTACGAACCAGTAACAGAACGACCAGAATCGGTCCTGTCGAAGTCCATGATTGAAAGGTCAGACACAGCTCAAACGAATACCATGGAACGACCAGTAACCGCTTGGTCGAATTCCATGACTGAAAGGTCAGACACAGCTCAAACAAATACCATTGAACGACCAGTAACCGCTTGGTCGAATTCCATGATTGAACGGGCAGACACAGCTCAAACGAATACCATTGAACGACCAGTAACCGCTTGGTCGAATTCCATGATTGAACAGGCAGACACAGCTCAAACGAATACCATTGAACGACCAGTAACCGCTTGGTCGAATTCCATGATTGAACAGTCAGACACAGCTCAAACGAATACCATTGAACGACCAGTAACCGCTTGGTCGAACTCCATGATTGAAAGGGCAGACACAGCTCAAACGAATACCATTGAACGACCAGTAACCTCTTGGTGGAAAATCCAAGATTGAAGGGGCAGACACAGCCCAAACGAATACCATTGAACGACCAGTTAACGCTTGGTCGAACTAAATGATTGAAATGGATGACTCATTACAATAGAAGTACATACGCATCATATTAGCGTAAAACAAGTGCAGGCACAACGCGCACAACAATGCTTTCTTAAATGATGGTGGTTTGTTTTGCAGCAATGTAACACGTTTATTTAAAGTTTACGTAAGTAGTTATTGAAACAATAACGTGTTTTAATCTTGATGCCTCAGAGTCTAAAATTTGAACTACTAAATATATATAATAAATTATAACACAATAAATCATATCATGTCACATAACTATATATTATATGACTTTTTTGTAAGTGGATAATTTTTAGTGTTTCCCGTATGACAAATAATCTTCTTAAATAAAAACATATATTAAAACACGTTTTTTAGTAGCAGAAGACATTTAAAATAGCTGTGAGATTGTGTAATTGTAATATTATTATTGAGCTTTTTGTTTATTTTTATTTCTTTGTGTAGATGTGTCTTGATTTTTGGTTTAGGGGAAGTGTCTTGTTGTAATATCATTTTTTAAATTGACAATTTACCCATCGATAAATGATGATTTAGTTTTCCGAATCCTTTTAAAACTAACTTGCTTTTTAAACTGATATATTCGGATGGCTCGTACAAGCATGCACTTTACGCTCAAAATTCTTCGGTATGTACAGAACGCCTACATAATGTATGTAGTAGATTGTTTACTAATGTTGATGTATTAAAATGTTGCTTTTATTGTAAATATGTAGTTTATTTTAAAACTATATGCAATTAACTCAGTTAGACTGTTTTATGACACACATCATTTATTAAAATCACAAGTGTATTCCTTGATTGTTTTGCTTGCACTTTTCAAATAATCAGAAATAAATTCCCATTCTATACACCTGGAGTTGTCTTATATTGCATCCGTTATCAGAGCAAAACAAATAGTTGTCATTGATGCGATACTATTGAGTTCGAAACATTTTTAGTAATAATACCAAAGCACATTAAGATATCTACACATATAAAATGTTCATGTATTGTGTTAAAGCTACACGAATATAAACAATAAAGCAAACATAAGAGTATATGTATATCTGATTTTAACTGTATTGATTGATTGAATTACTGTATAAATAAATGAGTGATTTACTCATTAATAAATTAAATAAGTGATTCATCTTTCATATCATTCTAACTGGTTTTAATATAGACCATATTAATTTAGAAGCCAGTGAACATTTTTTCTGATATCTAATCAGTAAATCTGAATGAACCAAAATCAATAGGTCTAAGTCTGTTGTACAAACACTGCTGCAGATAACATTCGAAATAAAAACAATTGGTGTTCGTTAACGTAAAATTATATTCGTAATTTAGATTATTTAAAAGGGAAAAACTCGATAAATTATTTGCATATTTTCTGTTATGCTTATTGAGTTGAAGGTACGCCTAGTACAAAACACGAATACAAGTACATTATTTATGTTATTTTCAATCTCGAACGGAAATAGCCACTTATCATATTTATAGCAATTGATAGAATATGATTAAACACAAATAACCGCGAGGAGAAGATTAACGAACAGTACAAACTTAGCATATACTCAATAATAATTTCGCAAAAAAAATTCGATAATCCGAATTATCTTTAGCGAGTTGAAACGTTATATTTTAAATATGGTATGTTTTGGTATTGTTGTACTTTAATTAAGACACTATTAGGCTATCGCAAGATTATCAAAATTTAAACTTACAGTTATTTAGTAAAATTCACCCCAGTTGAATCAGTGTGAATGTGCATATAGTTTTATGAGGGTGATGTAGGCAAAAGGTAAGACATGAACATGAGTTTATATCGATACAAGGCTCTTTATTAATTGTATTCTAAATTGTGTATACCCACAGGAGTTTGAAATTCTATTCATAAAGCTAATATAATGGCTTTTTTTTATTATTAAGCTATTAGATTAGCTTTATGGACAGAATTTCAAACTCCTGTGGTATACCAAAACAATTTAAAACCAGAATAACACGGAAAGGCGCTTTTAACAAATATTCATGTACACAAGAAAATGATTTTAACCACTGTCGTTCATTAGCTGTATAAAACAAAGAAAAACGAACTACTACTACTACTACTACTACTACTACTACTACTACTACTACTACTACTACTACTACTACTACTACTACTACTACTACTACTACTACTACTGCTACTTCTACTACCACTACTACTACTACTACTACTACTACTACTACTACTACTA
>VMBQ01002472.1:55382-74361 GCA_007657795.1 Dreissena rostriformis | reverse complement strand
TATACGAAGTTAGTACGGTTGAATTTTTAGAGAGCTCAACCTGTAAATGATGATTTTCAAAAAATCTCTTATATAAAGATTAACCGGAAGATGAAAGTCACATTTAAAACCACTAATGAATTATTTGAAAATGAATAGGTTTCAGAAACAACAATCAATTTATGAAGATTTCTGCTTTTCTCTTCCGCGTCTTGAGAAAAAAATATGTAGCGCCAGTACATGCATTTAATATGCATAACCTATTTAAATTGTTTCTGTATATGTAATAATGAGTGCTTCCGTTAGGATAGGTGTTATAATAACGATTGGTTTATTCATTTCACAAGGTTTGCGCTTTGGTTTTGTTTTTGGTGTACATGTAAAATTGCAAGATAGTCAAATTTTGCAACTCGTAGCCCATTGTTACATAGCTAAATGAAATTTCTTTCCGAAGTGTATTCACTTTATTAATCATTTCAGTTTTTCTTAGCGACATTCAAACCGGGAATCTAGGGCATTTATGGTTGGATCGACCGGCATTTTTCGGCAGGGACGTTGTTCTGTATTTGGAGCTGTCCATCCAGCTCGACATGTTAGATATGCGACAACTGCATGTGAACGCAATACTGGGCAATAAAACCGAGGAAACCTGGAATGAGTTTCGAGTGTTTGTTGTTGGTAAAAGTACGATGATGATTGAATTGGTCAAAGTTCATCCGAAGTGGAAAACAGCGACTGTGATGCTGAAGTGCGGGTCAAGCAGGTCAAACACGATCAAGCTTGATATACAAGGTATCAATAGATTTTGTGTCTATATTTCTTTTTAATAGGGTACATTATTTTATTTATCTTGAAACTTCGCATGAATATTATCATGGAAATACATAGCCTGACCTTACTTTTATATTTTGTCAACGGAACAATGAAAAAACACAATATGATGCCAAAACGTATTTTACTAAAGCCTTATTATGCAGCATTTGTATGTTACGTTAAAGGTCGTAACTTTTTCATGTTTATGTTTTATATATAGATATATTCTTAATATGGGTTGTCATTGCATCAGTGACGTACTCTTGTAGAATTTGTTGCAAAAACTCCTTTTTACGTTAACCGTATAACCTCACCCATATCAATAGTATTACATTCCAGATTTTCCAAATGCCTGCGGTTATTTGTACAGATCGTCAATGTCATTCGCTCCTGAGAAAGCCGTCGAGCTGGCCTACTATCTTTCTCAAGATGCCATAAATCACCCTGAAATATATTACCGTGGCTGGAGAAAAAATGGAGGGCAAATTATTCATTTGCAGACAGGCTTTTATGAAGAAACACGGGAGGGTCCGAACACTAAATATATTCTATCAATCTACAATTTCACGGAGTCTGATACTTACTATTTGGAATGTGTCAGAAATCAGTCGATATTCAAAACGAATTATGTTAATCTTGCAGTTGGTAAGTAAAGGGTAAACTGAGTATATTGAACTTATTTATATAATATACACAGCTTTGTGAATGCTATTTCCAACGGTATCTCATGCACGAATATTGTCATTTATACATCATTATTTGAACGGTAACTTCTATCATAATAGACCTCACTATGCATAGGAATGTATCCATAATTTAATATTAAAAGGTGTGACCCAGCAATGCGCTATTCATTTTTATATGATGCCTTGACACAATAAATGCAAAATATTTTGATATATTAAGAGACGATATTGACTACAAATGGCTATGCACGTGCATGGGTTTGAGGCTTTTTTCAATATTCCACCATATACATTTACTACCCGTGTTTAAGAATATTGGTAAGGTTTCTGCGGACGCTAAAACACGGACCACGTATCTAGCTTCATTAATACAAAACTAATTGTATTGTAAACAAAGAATCGCACATATGTGCATTTATTTACAAGGACCGCGTTCAGTTGAGATGCAATTGCCTTTTTCAAAATCGCAGTTAAAGGTTTGTTTCGGTGTTATCTGATATTTGAAAGTTTAAACTTGGTTTAAATTGCTTTTATCATTCATAACGCATGAAGTAGATCATTTCAATATCATGATTACTTTACCTTTTAATAATGTGCAAAAGTATTTGAGCGTTTTGTATGAAACAAAGGAAGGTCGGTCTATCAATAAGTGGGTTTAGTAAAATCTGGCCGTTATTGGCGAGTGACTGTCATTCATAATACACATTTGTGTACGATAACTGCCGGCTTTTTGTTGGAACAAACACCCATTCAATGGGCTTAAAACTGATTTATGCGCTTTGATATTACCCATGCTCTATTTGATGTTATGCTCACTAAATGGTTATGCTCTTTTTGATGTTATGCTCATTTACGCAGGACGTCCTAGACTAAGTCCACTCTGTAAAGTAGGATCTTGCCAGGAATGTGTATGCGTTCGACCCGGTGACCAAGTGACCTGCACAACCACTTCCCCGGATGTTCAGCTCAAGATAGACAAAGGCAGCGTTCGTCTGCAAACACCACATCAGGAGGGGAACATCTTTACATTTACGATAGATAATGTTACAATTGATGCATCCCTTCATATGAAGCAAATACAGTGTGTCGCTGAAACAAATTTTACTTACAATGAGATGTATCAGACAGAACTGTTCGTAATAAGTAAGTGTTTAGTTCCTATCGAGCATGCACGCATACTAATTGTGCTTGAAGTAAACTACATGTTAACGTATTATAAGGCTGCAAATATTCAGTACTCAACATTTTGTTTTGTTCAGAATACAAAATAACTTGAACCAATATGTTTCGACTAAATATTGTGCGTCTTCGTACTAGAATAAATACACATCGTGCTTTGTTACCATATCGAACACGAATCGCATAAAACCAAATTGTATTGTTTGTTTATACATTGTTACCATTGAGCATTTCAACTTCAATGAATAATAATAAAATTCAAATTTATTACTTTTGTACTAAATCACAATGGTTTTGTTTTTCAACAATTGAGTGAGCTTCAGCATGCTTTAACCCGACTTAAATATGTAATGTTTGACATTGATTGAGTGTTTAATGTATTTTACTAACACTTGGTCAAGTTGCTTTTACGAAGTACACATCTATAGTTAGCACGGAACAGAGTGCTTTGATTGCATTATTATATAATTATCTTCTTCTTTAGATCGTCCATCACTTGGTCCACTATGCACGTGGGATACATGCAGAGACTGTCTGTGTGTCTTCCCGGGGGATTCCATAACGTGCACAGCTGTCACTTCCGATGTTCATATGACAATAAACAATGTCGACCCAAGCCTTCTGTCCTCCAAGCTGAATGAAACCACTTACACTTTCGAGACGGAGAACTTCACAATCGACGAATCTAACCACATGACAGAAGTTGAATGTTGGTACACAATAAATGAAACAAATGAAGACACACAAACAAGCGCAAATATGTTCGTCTTTGGTTAGTATTCTCAATTCAGTCAATTGTTACTTGCAACTTATATGTGACCACAACAAGTATAGTGTGATTAATGTCTAATTACTTCATGTTCGTTAATAGTATACTTGAATACCTATTCATTTTATTGAGAGTATCATTGTTTGATGCAGCTGGTGATTAACATATGAGCCTCGCTTTAGGAAAATGGCGTTAAATTCATGTGCGTAAAGTTTTGTCCCAGATTAGCATGTGCAGTCCACACAGGCTAATTAGGGACGGCACTTTCCGCCTAAACTGGATGTTCGCTAAGAAGAGGTTTCCTTCAAACAAACAAATACCATAACAGCAGAAAGTGTCGTCCCTGATTTGCCTGTGCGAACCGCACAGGCTTATCTGAGGATATACTTTACGCACAATAAGCCCTGGTTTCTCAGAGCGAGGCTCATATGTTACATCAATACATATCGTATTAATTTTTTTTTAAATAACTCACAATAAAAAAAAAATGCAATTGTACGATTTTTAAGTTCCAAGAATTTCAACAAATATTAATTTTGATTTCATTGAAGCCCGACCTCTGCTACGTCCACCATGTCCTCCAGACACATGCAGGGACTGTGTATGTATCAGCCCCGGGGAATCCATCACTTGTATATCATCGACCCCTAACGTGAAGATGACAGTTGATGGTATTGACGCCAGCTTGAAATTAACAGAGACCAATGGAAGCGTTTATATTTTCGAACCCGAAAATCTTACCATGGATTGGGATTACAACATGAAGAAAGTTAAATGTATTTCCATAATAAACAGCACGAATGTAACGGCAGTAATAACGGTCACAATCTATATAACAGGTACCCGTTAGAACGATACTTTTTAAATGGACATAAAACATATCATAACCAAATAAAAAGCGCATTTTACAAATTGCATACATACAAAATTACCAAATTGCAAATGACCAATATATACGAGATAAAATTAGTGATCGTGTTCGAAATTATGTATTTGTTGTATTATGTTATAGAATTGTGTATAGTGTATTAAAGGCGACGAGTCCATCATTTAAAACTTTGTTTATTTTTATATCGCATATATTGTCCTGTTTTAGTATAAGTAATTTTCCAGTTTCCTTAGATAACAAGCTAGCGGATTGTAACAAGAAATAATATCCTGCTAGTGTTTTTGGAGTGGCAATATACCTTTATTTCAGAGCCTCCACAGCTTGGGCCTCTATGTACAGTAGACAGCTGCACGGAATGTGTGTGCGTCATCATTGGTGACCACCTGACATGTTCGGCGCATGCGCAAGATGTTCAATTGAAGATCGACGGTGCTATGTTAAGCCTGCAGTTGCAATACTCAAACGGAACCTGGTTTACATACACGTCCGAGGACGCGATGGATGAGTCTTATAACGGGAAGACTATTGAATGTATTTCAATAATAAATGCCACATACAAAAACACATCCGCAATTTCAACGATATTCGTAATCAGTAAGCATGAAATACATATTGAAATAAGTTTTACAGTTTTTCCAAAGCCTTATGTAAGTGGGACATAATCATGAAAATTATATAATAATGTGTAAGTAGTAACTGTTCATATTTTATTTTATTTTCTCGTTCATCAGAAATTAATTTGACATAAGAGTTAATAATGAGTTTAATAAATAAATAATGATATCGCAAAAAAATAAATACATTTCATGCGTGGTCTGTGCGGTTAAAAGTCGTTGAGCTGAAAATTCATTTAAACGGACTTGTATTGAAGCTTTCATAAAATGTGCTTGTTTACTAAGTTAAAATTCAACAGGAAATTTATATAATTCTTCAATAATACAGAACATGCACGCATATTTTCCAGATTCACCGAGTAATACACCGAGTAGTACACATGTTGGTTGGTTCACACTTTATCTTCTTCTTGGAACAGGGATTGTCTTAAGCGTCTCTTTATGTACTCTGTGTCGGGGAAAGATTGCGAAACACTTGAACATTCGCAGTTGTAAGTATTTAGTAATTGTTTGAGTTAAAAGGCTGATTTAAAACATCAAGTAATTCATCCTTCACAGAAAACACGCAATGGGGTAAAAAATGTATTTGGAAAACTAACACAGATGTTTAAATTTAAAGGAAAAATAAAACTCAAGAAACATTATCAGCACAGATATTCTTGTCCGCTAGTTTTATTTTTCGATATTCTTAATTGCGGTCGTTGATGAATAACGTTCGATTTTGAAAAATCATCCTTCATGTTTCAACACTTTTGATTAGAAGATGTTTTTCTCCGCTTGCGTTGCAGGGTTTGCAGCTGTGTCGAAATACAATATTTATAGATGTCGGTACACCAGGTAATGTATTATTTAAATAAACATACAAAAATGTTCTTCTTTTAATACAACGATGTTGTTATTTGTACTTGTCGGTATTTGTAAACTATTAAGTGAAATACCGTGAGATTATGTCAAAGTGAAACCGTTAGCAAGCCATTGATCGGATGCTTAGGTTCTTCTGAGCAAAACATATTAATTCAAACGTTTTTATGCATACAAATAAATGAATATTATGCTGATAGCAACCAAATGTGAATTGCAAAGCTCTTTTCATATGTCCTGAGTTTTTATTTTAGAACCGGAAAACAGGAGCTCGTGCCTCGACAGCGGAGCCGACAAACGTGTACGTAATAGATGAAGCATGCACAATTTTCGAACACGATCCCTCTTGGCGATTTATGCGGTCAAACACTTTAAAAACTGCTGTGCTAAACATTTTCTTTTTGCAAATTTCTGTACCGATAGTCATACCATATTATGAACTATATATATATTTCAATGTATTTATCGGTGGTAAATCTTGTTTACTTTTTAATAGTAATATGACCTCTTTATGAATGCACATATCGCATAATAAAAACGTGTATATATTTTCTTAACTTAATTCTACTAGAACATAACCTTCAACAACATTGAATGGCGTTGGTTTACATTTTTTAAATTATTTCTTATTCTTCTTTCGCTTTTCTGCAAAGAAACACACTACCTTCAATAAGTTACACAGAAATAACAATATAAGTCCAGTTTAACCGATCCAGGTATTTGAATATCCCAAAGCAGTGTCTTTATTATACAAGCTTGAATAATTCTTTATTTTACAAATTTCTCGCTTTTCTTGTTTTTAATAGCGAAATAGGAACTGGTATCTGGCGGTATATCTGTTTACACATATATGGTAATTTTCTTTACTGTTGTGTACAGGCACCATAGAAGTGATAGCTGATGCATCTGATTTGGACGATCCAGATTATGTAAAAATAGCTGATGGTTTCATGCATACAGTTACCGATCAGGTGTGTGCCATGTGATATGTTTTCGAGATAAACCCTTAGAAATCATTTGCATTTGATATTGCTCAGGTGAATCCTGAAACAAAAAAGTAGTTTACAATTTGTGTACTACGCAAAGATAGCAGTCGCATGCTGTTTTACATACGTACTATAATATAACTACGGACACGAACACGCTGTTATGTACATCTTTTATAAATTTAAACCGCGTCATGCACATTGATAATTCAATCATATCATCTGTGTATATATACAAGAAACGGAGTTTTGGATACGTTTATCTTTATCTTTATCAGGCTGACTTCTGTGACTCCGGCCGTTATGAACGACTGCGCATGTCAAGAATGGATGCCGCGTCATACATGGACTGTAATGATGTGGAGGAGATTTAGAAAATTAAGGAACAGTTGACATCTTACATGTAACTTTTCTAGCACATACAAACGGGTTGATGAAGTATCGCTTGCGTTTTTATCATGTTCATCTGAACATATATTTAGAACATTTGATGTTATACCGTTACACCGTTTATTTCGTTGCATTTATGTATATTTGTACGTGTTGTATTTTCAGGGGTTACATTATTCATTTGCAGTCGTCCTTTATTAGTATAAACCCCACCCCTCATAACAAAGTTGTAAGGGAATGTGTGTATAGTTGCGTTCTTATTGTTATAGTTATTGCCCTTATTTTTATACATGCATTTGAATTGTGTGCAGAGCATACCTCAAAATCTATATGGGGGATAAAAATTGAGATTTAACAAGTAGATAGATGTCATTGAGAAACAGTGCAATGAACACAAACTACTATGTATTGCTTTTAGTGCCATATTTTGAGAGTTATGACCCCTTGTTAATGTTGTTTACTTAAATTTTGTTCGAAGTATGCATCGTAAATTAAAAGAGGTATCGACTTGAGACCTCGTGTGTAGGTAGATAGCATGTAGGGAATATGACATTTTCAAGAACCCTAACACTTGTTCCCCTATTCTACAGTTAATGTCCTTTCGAAATATGTGTACTTAAATTTTGTTCGGAGCATATGCTGAAGACGAAAAAAAGTGTTCCCTTAAAAATTTAAACGTAGTAGATCTCTTAGATGGTATGTGCACAGCACAAAAACCATAACCCTTGCTACCATATTTATTAGTTATTGCCCTTTGTTACTTTTTTCTACTTAAATAAGTACTGTAGCATATCTTGAAAACCATAACATGTATCTAACTGATCCTTAATAGGAAGGAGATGTCATTGGGGATATGTTCAGTGCTCTAGAACCATAACACTTGCTCAATTTAAGAGTTATTGCATATTATTATTGTTTGTATTTAAAATTATGTACGGAGCATATCTTGAAAACCATAAGAAGTATCAATTTAAAACGTATAGGTAGGTGATCTCATAAAGGAATGTCCACTGCACATGAGATATAATGCTCACTCCCATACTTTAAGAGTTATTTAAATTTGTAAATGTGTTCCGTTTAAGTTTTGAATGGGCATATATTGCAAACATTACAAGGTATCAACTTGACTTTTCATATGTAGATAGATATCAATGAGGCGAGTGCAGTACGCAAAACATATAACTCATGCTTTCATACTTTCACAGTTATTGTCCTTGTGAATGTTCATGCTGAAATATTTTAATAAACTGAACTGCCTTCTTACAAAGCGGAGTCTAAGGAAGTACATTTGGCACGACAGTGACAGTTCTAGTTTTGTATTTCCATTATGGATTATTTAGGTACAAAATAGTATTTCGTTGCATGCATTACTTGAAATATACAGTTTATATGTCCAACAGTAATGTGTTATTACAAAATTGACAAACATATTACAAAGTTTTGGCAAAGATAGAGAAATTATTAGATTATTCAAATGATTTATAAATATCAGTTATGCCCGGGTTTATAGTGTTTTAAAGTTGAATATTCTTCTAATTATGCAAGATAATTTTAACTTATAGATTTTATGTAAATTATTGTCTGCGGTAATGTTTTATACAGTATGTGTATATACTGGATTCTAGCGTTTCAGTCTTCCGTCGACTCGTTAGTATTTCAATCCAATATTTTATGTTCTTACTTCACTTAGTAGTGCACAAACAGAGTCTATTGTAACTTCAGAGTATCAACCGCATGATTAGTTCTCGTCCATTACATGGCAAGGTCCTGTTTTAATGTCAAGTGGATTTCTTAAAAGACAATAGTGTTGTTACTATTTGTATGCATAATTCTTAATTTGTCAACGTAATTTGTGTAGGCGATAAACGGTCTGGTTCGTTTTGACAATCATTGAAACTTTTCTTGCTGTGATATTCCATTAATAAACACGAACTTTTGCAAACGACTACAAAACACAACCTTTTCAATGTTCAACATATTGTGTCTTATCTTTCGTGTCGAGCTAATAAAACATGCTGTCACTTTATGCCATATAACTTATGGATCAATTTTATCAAGTATGCGATATTTAAACGCGAAGGCATATAATACCTTCAGTGTTGCAACTTAAGTTTCTTATGTGTAGTGGCTGATTTCTCTATATCGTTTTTACGTGATGACGGGTTTGAAGACCGACAACCCGCCAGAACGACACATATACAGGCCACAAAACAATTATGACATCTGTTATTTGGCTGGCGAGTTGTCTTCTTCGTGCCCTTCAAACTACTTATATGTCACAACGATGTCTAAACTCCGCCACCATACTATATACAGTATGCAGCACGATTAACATGATCAGGCTATTCATTTTAAAACCTACTGCTTCATTATTAAAGCATGTTGGTTGGGTGATTATTTAAAACTGTACTTATTAATTATATTTCATAAGAAATGTATGTTTTAGACGTCATTCATATTTTATTTTTTTGAAATGCATTTCCCCTTATTTATAAAAAGGACTTAATTATGACAATTTCACGATTAAATGCGTTGAATTCATGTCGGTGTAATACATTTTCAATCCGTTTGGAAAACCATGGCAGAAATAACTGTTTACAAACGAATTATTCGTGCGATTAACAACTACACATCAATTATGGAAATCAATTGCATATTTTGTTAGACTAGCTTTTACGGAACATAACTCAATGGCGCTTCCAGAATCACAAAGATTATATAAGAGTTACAGGTGGGTAATAGAGGCATGATCACAATAGTGTCGCTATCACAAAATGCGCCGTTTAAACATGTTTCTTTATATCGCAACATAGGGCTCCGTAAAAAAGAAATAGAAATGTCAACTGAAGGAAACATAACCAATAACCAACTAGAGCTTTGTCACAGACGTGACGAATACACCCCTACATTAAGAGCGGATGAAAAGTACTTGAAATGGGGAACTCCATGCTGAATGTGTAGAACGCACTAAGTGACCCCGTGATCTGGGTTTTGGCCCGGCATGTTTGAACATGGCCTAGAGATCATCTAGATAAAACTTCTGACCAAGTTTAGTGAAGAGCGGATGATAAGTACTTGAAATAGAGAGTGGACACCATACTGAATGTGTAAAACGCATTTAGTGACCCCGTGACCTAGGTTTTGGCCCGGCATGGCCCATGTTCGAACATAGTCTAGAGATCATCTATATAAAACTTCTGACCAAGTTTGGAGAAGATCGGAATTAAACTACTTCAAGTAGAGAGCGGACACCATGCTCAATGTTTTAAACGCACTACGTTACCCCGAGACCTAGTTTTTGACCCGGCAAGGCCCATGTTCGAACTTGGCCTTATGATCATCTAGATAAAACTTCTGACCAAGTTTTGTGAAGATCGAATGAAAACTACTTGAATTAAAGAGCGGACACCATGCTGAATGTTAAAAAACGCACTAATTGACCCCGTGACCTAGTTTATGGCCCGGCATGGCCCATGTTCAAACTTGGCCTAGACATCATCTAGATACAACTTCTGACCAAGTTTGTTGAAGATCGGATGAAAGCAACTTGAATTAGAGGACTCTTAATAAAATGAATAACAGTTCTGTATTAGATATGTATAAAGTTTTTAAAACATCTTTGGTATATGAAGAATATTTAGACTTACTTCCTAGACGTCTGCGCTTATTTTTTGTAAGATTAAGAGTGTCTGCACACCCATTGAGGATCCAAACTGGCAGATACGCTCAGAATAACATACCACGGAATGAACGTTATTGTTTATGCTGTAATGATCTTGGTTTAGAAGATGAATATCATTTTATATGTATATGCCGCTGTTTCACTGATTTAAGAAAAAGATATATTAGCCGTATATTTTATATCAACCCATCTGTGTATAAATTCTACAATTTGTTAGTTTCACGTAACAAAACAGTAATTTCCAACTTATGTAAATATATCAAAGAAGCTTTTGTTATAAGAAATACGATTCTTATAAAAACTGTTTAATCAATTTCAGTACCGCTTTGTCCGAACCTAGGTGTTCTTGCAATTGATTATGTTTATTTGTATTTGTACTCTTACATGACTATTTCTATGTTATGTAATGATTTGTTGTTATAAACCTATACAACAATTTGTTAGTTTCATGTAACAAAACAGTAATTTATAATTTATGTAAATATATCAAAGAATCTTTTGTTATAAAAAATTCGATTCATAATAATATTGTTTAATACATTTCAGTACCGCTTTGTCAGAACCTATGTGTTCTTGCAATTGATTGTGTTTATTTGTATTTGTACTCTTACATGACTATTTCTATATTATGTAATATTTTGTTGTTATACCTATTCACGTGACAGAAATAAATGTGTATATGTAAGTATGAAGACGATGTACTTTGTATAAGTCTGAATAAACTGTCTGTCTGTCTGTCTGTCTGTCTGTCTTTATACGGACCGACCGACAGACAGACAGACCGACAGACAAGTTTACTCCTATATACCCCCCTAAACTTCGTTTGTGCGGTATAATAAATACATTTTATATGCATGGAGGTCTGAGTTGTTTATCTTAAACATGTGTAAGCATCACAAAATCGTATATATTCTAAGTGTTTAGAGTAATCTTAGAAAACCTTATCACTACTTTAAAGGTACGCTTATGACTCAATCTTTATAAAACGTGGGTAGAATGTTTATTTTGACAATATGTGGGCCAAGTTTGAACCTGGGTCTTGTGCATTGTTTCAACTATAGAAAAAAAAACATCTATTAGTTTTATAAAGATTGAGTCATACACGTAGCCTGTAGAGTGGTAATAAGGTTTTTCTAAGATTTGACAAGATGACCTAGAGTTTTTCCACGCTTCAAAGTAGGCATAGCAAATCTCAAGATAAACTTTCTGACCAATTAGAGTCATATATATGACTTCTAGAGTGGTAAAAAGATACTTCTTACTTTTGACCTGGAAACTTTGGTTGTTGAAGCACGTGAACCATATTGGAGCTCGGTCTAGGTTTTGTCAAGATAAACATTCTTATTGAGTTTCATCATAATTGAGTCATACATGTGGCCTGCATACTGGTAAGGAGCTTAAAGTTGACGACGTACGCCGCACGACGACAGAAGCCGGACAAATGTTGACCACAATAACGCATATTTAACATTTTGTGCTCAGTCACTGCTGCTATTGAAAGGCTAATAGATATCGAATGTATTTAAACATTTACTCGTTATTAACTTTTCGAAATAGTTTTGCTTTATCGTTTTATGCCCCCGAACAAGCGGTGCTGGGGGCATATTAAAATCGCTTCGTCCGTCCGTTAGTTAGTTAGTCCGTCCATCCGTCCGTCCCTCCAGATTAGTTTCCGCTCAATAAGTCAAGCAATTATCCTCAGATCTTCACCAACTTTATGAAAATGTGTAAGGCAATAACATCTAGGTCAAGTTCGATATTCGGCCAAATTGACACAGACACTCTTGAGTAACGGCCCTTGAATCATCGTAAAATTGGGTTTTTTCTCGTTTCCGCTCAATAACTCGAGCAAATGTCATAGGATCTTCGCCACACTTCATCAAAATGTGTAAGGCAATAACATCTAGGTCAAGTTCGATAATCGGTCAATATGACCCAGACACTCTTGAGTTACGACCCTTAAATCAACGAAAAATTGCGTTGTTTCTCTTTTCCGCTCAATAACTCCAGCAATTGACATTGTATCTTCACAATACTTCATGAAAATGTGAAAGGCAATAACATATAGGTCAAGTTCGATAATCAGCCAAATTGACCCAGACACTTTTGAGTTACGGCTCTTGAATCATCGAAAAATTCCGTTTTATCTCGTTTCCGCTCATTTACTCGAGCAAATGTCATAGGATATTCGACACACTTTATGAAAATGTTTAAGGTCATTAGATCTAGGTCGAGTTCGATAATAAGCCAAATTGACCAAGACACTCCTGAGTTACGGCTTTTGAAACATCGAAAAATTGAGTTTTTTCTCGTTGCCGCTCAATAACTCAAGCAATTGTCATCGGATCTTCACCAAACTTCATACAAATGTGTAAGGCAATACAATCTAAGTCAAATTTACCCAGGCACTTCTGAGTTACGGCCCTTGAATGATAAAAAAATTGCGTTTCCACTCAATTACTAAGGTAGTTGTCATCGGATCGTCACCAAACTTCATGAAAATGTTTTAGGCAATAAGATCAACGTCAAGTTACATAATCAGCCAAATTGATTCAGACAATCATGAGTTACGGCCCTTGAATCATCGAAAATTTGCGTTTGTTCTCGTTTTCGCTCAATTGCTCAAGCAATTTTCAATCAAAGCATCTTCCAATTATCAGAGCATCTTCGGGGCAAGTGTCATCCTTCGGAGACAGCTCTTATTTTATTTAAATCAGCAAATACATCCCATATGTAGTCAACGACTAAGACAGACAAATAGCTACGATCGATTCAAATGTTAAATTAATGATCGCAAAAGTAAATCCGGCAAAAATCATTTGCCGCTCAATAACAAAATCACTATTCTGGGGATAATTAGATGGAATATTATCTCCCTCTGACATACCTATGATGCGATAAGCAAGCATTAAATGTATCCAACATGTTTTAGTACAAGGCTTAAAAAGTTGAAGCCTGAGGTGTTAACTATTGGATCTTCGAAAATAGGTAGGGAAAATAAGCTCGACATGGTTTGTGCTAGTAACTGTCTAGCACTCTAAAAACAGAATACGCTCGATACTGACAGGTTTTCTTTTCCAATTTAAAAAATATATATACACCAATTTGACAAATGTTGAAACTGTTATTGAATTGAATTACTAATACGATTCATCTCAATACGATATCATAAAATAAAATATCAATGAATCAAATAGTGTAATCACGAAATATTCATATTATACTATTTTTTAAGTAGTGTAGTACTACTGACTTAATTACAGACAAACATTTTCTTTATGATTTTGAACTGTCTTTGAAGTGGTTTAACGTGAACGTTAGTTCAATGAGACAATTACATCTCTAGTGGTGTCACGTATCATCAGGACATAAAGTGTCTGACTAGATGTCCTTAACAATTCAAATGTCAGATTGTTTGAAGTGCCACTAATGAACTTTTTCGCACAATAGAGTTATTTTCGGAACAATGGTCACACGATAATGAGTATGACTGTTGCAGCATTTGTCCACGAGGAATTTTAATGAGCAATTCTATTCTGTATCAAACTCCAAAGAACAGAAAACTTACCACATTGTGTGTGAGTATGACATATTGCCGGTCACAAGTAATAATTTTAACCGATGTTAAACAAGGTTCGAATTCTTAATACTTCCTCTTAGTTACTTTCTTACTCGAACTTCCTTATAATGAATTGTTCAAGTTATGATATTTACTAAAATATTTGCTCATTAATGCGTTAACTTAATATTTGATTGGTATATTTAAGCATTCTTTCAACGACATATGATAACAAATGTGTATTACGTCACGCATAGGTTGTGTATGTTTATGTATGTTCCAGCATACATACGATCTTAAGTGTGTCGTTATGTTTTTTGTTTTGTATGCATAACCAATGCCTAAAATCCATTATTAACATTCGTCATGTTTATTTGCGATTAAGAGCTAAGATGTAATTTGGAGTGTATTTTAACCAGTAACCATGCTTCGCTTCAATAGATTCACGGTTTTGGCTTAAGTCATGTTTATGCTTGCGTTGTTGAACTGCTTTCAATGTTTTATTTTGTAAATTATAAGGGATTAACTGCTTATCATATATTGACTTGTATTTTATTTTAGAGCCACACATAATTCGCCTATAATTCTGGGCAGTCAAGAGTGTCGGTGTTGAAATATTACTTCTTATCTCTAAATGACGTACATAGAGGTTAATACAGGCATACTTCATTTTTAGTTTTGTGGTCACACGTTGTGTATGTATAATCGGTTTATATTTTGCTATAATCACACCCAGCGATACACAGTGTTAGAATTTATTTATTGCCCTTCAACATTATTTGAAGCATAATGACAACAATTCTGTACACACGTTTGGATTTTAATACTTAAACAATAAAGCTTTACATATTGGTAACATCATATCAGCACTGAGTACAGAGATATGAGGATTTGCCAAATGAGTTATATTAAATTACAAAGTATGGAAATAAAACAATATATTTCAGTATTGGAATACTACAACAACACTAAAATAACCCAATGAAACAAATTTATATTTCAGATATTAGAATTAACTATGATATATCAATTTTTATATTGCTGAACAATACATATTGAATGCCATATCATAAGTAGCACCATGTAAACATACAATACGCCCAAATGAGAACAATGATTAATGGTTTTGTCCGAATATGCTGGTCAAACATACACGAGTTTGATCTCGTCTACACGAGTTGGATTTCGTCTATACCTGTCATCCACAGTCAGACTTCTTATTGTAACAGACGTCCGCAATCTCCACGTATTCACCNTATATATATATATATATATTCGTCAACATTAATAATATTGCCGTCTTCTAATCATACACACGGTTTGGTTTTGTTTTATCTTTGAAAATCAATTCACTGGACCATACCTCCTACATTAGTGTTGCACCTTGTTTGAACCGGTTCATGAGTCTGACTGGAAAAAAGTAACGTTTTGTTGTTATTCCAATTTATTGTAAGAATATAATAAGTTTTCACTTTATTCTTATTGACAATGCGTTGCTTTGTTTTGTGTGTGTTTCATTTTTGTTTTAGCGTCTTACCTCTGTTCTTCTTGGTTATATATTTCGTCTGTTGTTTTAAGGAAATCTGAAATCAAAATTAAAATATAATATGAAAATAGAGATACAAGTACATAAATGTGAAATTTGATTATAATAATTTATTTTTAGTTGCAGCATCGTGGGAGTTAAAACAATTGAACTCATGTATTTTTAGCAAGGATACTTTTACAAAAAAAAGCGATACATATATATGTCGTTCAGTAGATTCGGTGTCGGTCATACAAACCAAATAAAACGTAATTCATAAATATGAATCAATTATGTATAACCGTACAATAACAATAGAAATATGTCCAATGAGACATTTGAAACATACGGAGGGAAACGACGCACGCTGTTACAGCAATGCCGGCGATGACGAAAGCAGCCACGCCTATTCCTGTGTACATCTGAGTAGATGCATCGACCCTTGAGTCTGCACGGGTGTGTATTAGCAGAATACAAGCACATAAATTAGATGGTTGTGTCCATGATCAACAGTGACTATTTGATCATATTAGTTAGACAGAAATCAACAGCCTTTCGTCAAAACAAACGCATGCGTATACTAAGAAATTTAGTTTATTGGTATTGTTTAGTACTTAAAATATAAGTATTTTAAATAGAAATATTGTTGGCAGGTCATATACGTATATGTTTTCAATAGGTTAGTGTGTATCATACCTAAAACGTATAGCGTAGCGCTTGAGTTGAATACGATGTTTCGTTTCTCAAACACAACGTAACAGCGAACAGTGGACTTGTGATGCAGATTTGTGATTGAGAAACCCTTGGTTGTATATTCATTACTTCCGCTACTCTTTGATCTTTGAAAATTGATATTGTTTGTTCCTATCCATAATGACAACATGTTGCCTTCCGTGGAGCATGTGACGTCATCACCGGGATAAACGCAAACGCAGTCAGAACACTCGAAAGTGGTGCAAATGGGTCCAAGCTGAGGACGACCTGTGTACCAAACATTTAAGCATCAAGAAACTGCTTATCACAATACATGTACCATCTTTACGGCACTATTTCACAGAAAGAAGTCGCTTTTAATTAAATGATTCGCGCGTAAGCAAAATCATTAAAAACACTACTTTTTTATATCAGTTTAAATTGTCTATATCTTAACACTGAGCAAAGTTTTATACCTACCTATAAATAAATAAACATCATTCGATTTTACAACCGTCGTATGTTGACGATATTCTAAATACAATGCTGTCTTTGGTGAAATATCGAACAATGTAAAGACTATGCGTTTTTCATGCAATTCCATCTGGGCTTCACCACCGTATCGGTTTTTCCACCAATGTGTGACAGCATAGGTGTCGTTGAACCCGTCAGGATAATAGAATGCGATCTGGGCACCGCCTCCATGTTGGGAGGGATAGGACAGTACGTACAGAAAATTATCGGTCCGATCTGAAAAAAGCAGTGTGTCCATTATATGTCCTAAATTATGAACATTTGCCGTTCAGAAATTGATATGAACATATCAATTGCAGTTTCTTAATTAGTAATAGTACTATCGTAAGGTTGTGTTTTTTTACAGAAATGTTTTCTATCTTAACACGTTCTTGCTGATAATTGATTATAATAAGCCAGAACAATGAATACAAAGTTAATTAAAATATTACCTTGCAGTTGTATGCTAATCGCATTTGACGATCTCAAATCTTCTTTAACTGCTAGTACTGCACGGTCCCAGGTCATGTTTACATTGATGAGTTCCATGTAGACTGCCTGTCCAGACTCGTTACGTGTCATATGTTCTATTTCAATTTCCTTGAAGGAGCTAATACTATCAGAAAAGAGAACGTGCAACCTTAAAACTCGAAAGTCTATTTCTTTCGGTTGATAGGTTTGTATGAACAAGAACGTTATGTTGCCTCCAACAAACATTGGACTTACAATAGATAGCTGACCAAGTTTATTCTCCGTGGCAGCACTGTTAACGTGCCCTAAAACAAAACAGTAATCACTATAATATATCTGCAACACTTTCAAAACATATGATCATAAGTTAGCAAACAATCGATAAATGAAAACTAAATATTAACGTTTTAACAACATAAACACATTTTACCGTTCTTTATGAAGAATGTCACACATAAACAAACGAATCGTAGTTTCATGTTCATAACGCTCCGGTGTACATGAATAAAATGAACAAACGCTTGCTAACTGGTCGATTCAATCATGCTTTTATGAATAATTTCCTTATGCAAAGGTTCATTATTCTACGCAATCCGTGCCTTAGGAACATACGTGTTTACGTCACTGACTATAACTACTAGTTATTTATCTAACATACCACTGCAAATACTAATATAACACCAGCATTAAACATCAACGATAACTTCTACTAAGGCAGTTAGGACTAGTTTTACTACATTTAGATATGATTAGTGAAACTTAATAAACCTTATCAGGACAGAAATAATTGTTTGCTAGTTTTTATTTAAAGCACATGACCAATTGCCTATTCAATATTACACTATTACTATTTACGATAATACATTGTGTGTTTAAACACAATACACATACATATTATATTTGTAATCAGCTAAAGCCCCGATTGTTTGTTATAAATTTAAGCAGAAAAAAACACTACCTGAAAAAAAACAGTTTACACAAATATTTTTTTTATTATTAATTTTCAACATACATCTCAATAACAACATAATTATACATATGAAGCAGCATAACTTTTGGTCAGTTATATATACTAAAGTATCATATATATTTACTATTAATGTACAAACAAGTGTTTTAGGTATATGGTAACAACAACACGTTATTGTTAAAGTTTTAACTTGCTACTGCTAAATATTGTTCCCAGAAAATACAGTTTTGAGACGATGCTATAGCTTTTTGTAAAGAGTGAAAGAGAGAGGGGAGAAGCTATGAGCTATGTTTATTAATTAGAGAGAGGTAGAATTGATATAAACAATTTATAAAAAAAAACATCTAAAGGCCTGAGATGTATGACTAATTTCTCAAAATTTTACAAAAACAAAAAGGGG
>VMBQ01002472.1:11139-51807 GCA_007657795.1 Dreissena rostriformis | reverse complement strand
AAAAAAAAAAAAAAAAAAAAAGTTTTGTATTTTCTTCTAAAGCAAATTATGTATTTTCATACCTTATTTTTTAATGTCCAGTTTTCCATTTTATACTATATCACAGATCATTTTCTATAACAATTTCCCAACACTGATGCTAAAAAACGTTTAAAACATTGTAATTTTGTTCTCCAGAAAAACACAAAATGCCCATTCAAGGGAGAGCACTGTTTTTTTCATTTTCAATACCGGTCATTAAATAAACAAACTTTTAACCTAACTGAATACGTCATTTGTATTGCGTTGATTAAAGAACTTATCAGTTTAAATAATACATTAATGGGCAATGCAGAGTTGTGGTCAAACGACAATATTGAAATGAAACTGTATACACCAGACCCTTTATGCGGACAAAAATGTTGTTAACGACTAGTGATGAAAGGACAATACAATGTTATGAGAAAATTATCCGTCTGTTAAGGAAGGATTTCAATGAAGAGGATATTTGTCAAAAAATAACATAAAAACAGAGAGTGCACTGATACAAGAGAAGTGAAACAGCGAATTCACAGCATCATACGTATGTCAGGCACCTCAGAAACGTCTGACCAATATGATTTTGGGATTGATTGTTATAAGGGAATCGGAACATTAACCTTTTTTTGTTTGAACAACATACGTTTTTTAATAATATGACGTAAGCCTCTTGCTAGTCATAGCCAAGCATTTTGAAACTATTCACTGAATATTTAGAGATTACATACAGACTGGAGCGTAAAATCCTATTCGGAAAAAGGACACATGCACAATAATTTGAACAAGTGGCCAAAGGACATATGGACCAGTCGAAGTCTCATGAGAGGCAGTTCGTTAAGAAAATGTGAACAAATAATCAATTTTAAGTTAACAACAGGCGATAAATAAGAAGTGGACAACGGTTTACGTGGTTCCTATTGTGTATTTCTACTGAAACAAAACGTTTGAGTTGTTAATATGTTGATTAGACATATGTTGAATTGAGAATAATAAAGCAAAACAACCACAAGACCCTCTTCGTTGATATGTACATTAGTGTTCCTCTATAACGTTTGTTCAAATCATGACCCTTTGGTCAAAATTGACCACATCCCAGGTGTCCAATTATTAACACAGGCTTTATAAGTTGTTTAGTATTCTTCGATTAAGCCAATACACCCAGAGCTTTAACATTTCGGTAATTTGCATAAGCAATCTTGTACAAAGTGTATTTAAACCATGCACATGGAATACTTCTTCCACAGTAGTAACAGTTAAAAGAATATTTTAGTTTTAACATATTTATTTCAAACTGTACAATGCACATTTGTTTACATAGAATTACAACAATGTTTATCATACGTACATGTTCAAATAGGATAGGAACGAAAGACAATGTCTTATAGAGTTCTTCACCCTATACAATAATTGTTTCATGTTGTCAAACGAACTCAATTGGATGTAAATGATTCAAAACAATAATAACATAATGGTAAAAGAAAGAGAAACTCTGTGTATAGAGTTTCAAGTGTGAATGTAGGAGAGAGAGAGAATTAGAGAATTGGGAAGAAAAAAGGTTTCAAAGGCTTGTTTTGTGAAAAGGAAGAAAAGGGATTGAGAGTCGTTTTGTAGCTTATTTACGAATCAAATCGCTTATTCTTGGTAATAAATTTGTGAGCTAATTTAGTATTGATTAGTTAGTCGCGAGTGGTGTGGTTAAAGAGCATTTTAAACACCATATTGGAGGAGTCTCATGTCAAGGGATACCAAAAGTCACCAACCATATATTCTTTTTAGTATGTCTCCATTTTTTGTTGCTGTTTTTTTTAATATCGTTGAACAAATAGACCATAAACAAGTAGAATTACCATGATTAACACTTGTGTGACTGCCCCCTCACGGTCAGCGCAAAACAATGGGCCAGTTACCCGATTTATTGGTGCCCAAATCACAGACCTTGCTCAAAATATTTCAGTACACATATTAATTTCTTACCGCAAATCATGGTTTCAAAGATAAAGAATTCAAATGTATTTCCCTTACAAGTTGATAACAGAGTGATTTGATAAAACCCGAATAACGGTTTACTTGGGTCTACCAGCTGTCCAACCAGTGAACTGAACGCCGTATACAGCAGAGACAAAACCATCAAACATTCTTCGGCCGTACTGACATAAGATATTCCTTAATAACGTGTTGGAACCCTTTGTTAATTTAAATCCAAATCAATTTAAGGTCCGTTTCCTGGTATCTTCAATATATGGAACACCAACGAAATTGTTATACCCAATATTGTCCTGTTTCTAAGTAGATTTCAGTTGTTAATTGTTAACAGGACGTTAAATGGGATTGTTCAAAACAGAAGTAAAAAGCGAGCATCTGTTTCGTAATGGCTTTTACTCAGCATTTCAATCCTGCAACTGTTTTATCAATTGTTTCGTTAAGCATCAGTACACATATTTCAGCTACCGGTACTCAAAACTGCATTCATGTGCCCGTTTATTAAAGAACCAACACCCATTTTTATATCTAATGCTGTCTACACAACATTTAAACGAACCCATAAAAACATACTACCAACACAAACGTTACCACATTGATAATTAAGATATTCTTAAACTACAAACATCAGATATAATTTGATAAGCAATGTATAGCATACAATCAAAGCAAAACTCCAGTCGTAATACAATGGTATTAAAAGCAGCACGGTACATCACACCGAAAATTGTGAAACTTGTAGCGCCGGTCATTGTCTTTTGCATAATTGTAGGCCTATGTACTTTAGCCTTGTATAATTTCAACAGTCAATTCATATTCCTATCAAGCTACTATTTCCACACTCAGGCACATGGTCTTCATAGCTTGTACTATATCATATAAACAAATGTTTGTTTAAACAAGTAGAGTAAAACAACTTTTATTTGATAACTGAAAATAAATGTATTTACATCATGATATTATAAATTAATAAACCAAAATTTCAAACATCATGAACCTAGCATTTTTTGCTGGTTCATTATAAGAGGAAAAAAAGTTCCCTCGTAATAAATCTCATGACATCAGGTAAGGACATTTCCCGAAAGCATTAATATGTTCTCTTTATTGCCCAATCAATAAAAAAACTCTTGCGGTTAACCACATTCGCTTTCTCTTTAACATAATTTTGTTCAAGTTGTGAAATGTAACAAGGAAATTTAAAATGACATTATGTACACTTATGGTTAAACAATTCATTTAAACAAAAGCGATTAAAAACAAAACACTGTCTCTTAAATCCCAACTTGTTCTGCGAATTAAGTTTTATGTTTTGGCATTTGATTCCTTGCCATAAATAAAGGACCACAGAGGTGTGTATGATAAAACTGCAATGCTGCTGCAGCTTCTGGAGTTTCACTTCTTCATATTATGTAGTGCCTTTTTGTAACACATCACCGTCACGAAGTTTCCAATGTAAACATGAACAACTTGTATGGGTGATATTTCATCGATTAAAGTAAGCAGGGTTTATACACTCCCTGAACATGCATGTTTTCAAATGTTGCAATATTTTGTAATTAATGTTCAAAAACATATGTTTTTTCTTTTATACCTAATGATAAAATATTACATTTCTGCAGTGAAATAATAGCAGTGAAAATAACACAATTGTTATTTTCACCGGTGAAAATAACAAATTTTCGGAATTCCTTTTTCTATTTTTAGATTATCGTATTAAGATGTACTTCCCTTGTTTATATCCTTGTTTATATTTTTCTATGATCACGAGTGAAATAAAATCGATATTCCACCAAATCCAACAAATTTTCTTTTAATTTTATGCTGTTTTTACCGTTTATTTACATTGTAAAAGAGTTTAACTGAAGAATTTCCCTGCAATAATGACGTCATTTCGTCAACAAAATTACGTCATTCGTCAACAAAATCACGTCATTTTGTCAACAAAATCACGTCATTTCAATGTATTGCGGCACGCCACGGGGGAGAGGGTCACTTTCCAGCGAAAGCAGAATTATTATTAATTATTTTCTTGAAAAAGGGGCATAACAGAAACAGAAAATGTGTTCATGTCAGTGTAAGATCGTTTATTATTTCAATCGCCACTCTTAAAAATATATTTTCAATGATCACTCCTATGTAAATATCCTCTATGTATTATGACGTATTACAAGTTCTCCAGATATTGATATAAATCACCATTAGTTACACATGTTCAGTGTTCCCTTAATATACTTATTGAACTATTCATAGAGGATTAATACGAATCTAGAAACAAACGGGATTATTATTGTTACAGCCCGCGAGTCTTTTAGATAAGAAATCACATGTACTAAATGAAAGACAAAAATACATACAGCACCACAAGTCACATAAAAACATGAGTTAACATGGGTTCACCGCCTTGAAACAGTCTAGGTTAATCATATTACATCACAATAGTGAATGTGGGAAAAAATTGTTCAACATGCTAAAGAAATGTATTGATCTGGTACAATATTGAAACCTGAACCGGTATTTTATTTTGTTTCTCTAGATTACACCGAGCTTTAACTTGTTTATTTACATTTAAACATGGATGTTATAAAAGAACAAATACACAAGCATCGGACAGTTCAAAAGTACACAGGTGTTACGGAGTGATATAAACTGCGATGCAAAAGTGCACAGGTGCGCTACCATTAATACCATTCAATCTGCCAAAAGCCTCCATATCATTCTTAACATATAAGAATAGCTGCAGGAACAAATAATATAAAGTTTCTCACTTTCGCATATTAATAACGGTAAATTTAGAAATTTAAAAACCATGAAACCCCATATAAAATAGTTTTTTTTCGCTGGCACCATATCATTCATGTTTTATAAAAGTTCATTTTAATAATTTATTAACTTTTGTCAGTGATAGAGCAATTGTCATCATGAAGGTGGGAAATCTTTCCACAACGTGTTTGGAAAAAATACAAGGGTATACCATTGCATGTAAAATAATATCCACTACAAGTAAATACGAGATATGGCAACTTTACTGACTACACATTTTCATAATGTGTCTTTTGCGATCTTGCTCGTGGAGGTTTCAAAGCCGTGTACTTGTCAGCCAAATCACTATCAGATCTCTTTAACTGTTCGTATGCCAGAGAAGCAGCTGATTTCGCTTCTTCCATTTGATCGGGAGTTTCCGGAATATGATTTGCGCCGGACGACCCTGTATCCATACTGGGAGGTTCGGATGGTGACGTTATCAGATTACGGTAGTGCGGCTCGTTGGAATATTCCTTCTAAAACATGTAAAGTATCATTAATGCTCATGTTAGGTCTTTATACGTAACTAACTTATTGTCATCTAGTGGATTCTCTGCTTACCTTGTTCGAGGTATTACTTGGCTGTAGTTCTTCTTCAATTTCAGCATACTCATGATCAGAAATTTCGTCACTTCCGACAACCTGTTCTGCAAAAAACATTTATGCAAATTTTGTATATTTACGAACTTGATACTTGTGAAGCAAAACGAATAATTTATTTGATGCGTTTATTGTATATTTGGAATAAACATACTTCTTATAAACAGGCTGATCATTACTGAAGTGCGTTATTGTAGAGTTTATTGATGATTAAACATCCCATAAATACTTGAAAACTTAAGACTCATTTCTACGCTAAAATGAATACATATATATAATATTATTCAGCTCATATTTAATGTATATGTCTGTATATAAAGCTGTATGTGACTAAGCCGAACGTTCATAGACGGCCTGAGATGATATGTATACGCTCTTCTTATTTTTCGTAATTCATTGTTCATGTTCTGATTGATTTATTGCGCATGGTATTTTAATATCGACATAAGATACACAACACAGTCGTATATTTCAACATAAATTAACGATTTGAATGTGTTCTAATACCTGATTGGTTGGGAACCGACATGTTGATGCACTCTCCACTGAAATATGTCCATAAAATATTTACGAAATATTGTAGATGAACACACCAAATTGTAGTTAAAAACTTTATTGAATACTTCTACTCAACTAGTTTGTTAAAAGTAGCATACGTGCCATAATTACATATAGAATTGTTTAATTTTTGATATGAGGTGAACAATTCAAGGGGGAATAATAATTTGATTGTAACCGATTAATTGGAGATCTTGTTTTCTTTCGTGTTCTTCTCCGTCCTACAAATATAAAGTGTATGTTATTTTATTCTGTGGATAATAAATCGTAAAAAGACTTGTTTTGTGAATTATATGCATCATAACCTTTCTGCATGTTTAAGTGCTAAAGAATTATGCGTTTTTCTTATTTCATTTACAGTACGTATATTGTCGTAAACAATAACCTTTCATGAATTTAGTGTATTACCTACTTTTAAATTTTATGCATAATGGTATTGCTACGAACGCAATCGCAGCAGCCGTTCCTAGTAAAATATATATTAAAATATATGGGACGCCGGGTGATGAGGAATCCGGAGGAAAACCTTAAATAAACGAACCGACATTTGTATTCATATGTTGAAATTTGCAAAACAAAAAGCTTTTTATGTCAGAAATTGAGTGTGTGCATTTAAACCATTTCCAAAACGAACCTTAAATGAGAATACACCAACGTCAATAATACATATGTACAAATATATAAGATAATTATAGTTAAACTAAACATCATCAAATACACATAGTAAAATGCCGTTCTTGTTTGCAAATGTATTAGGTATAGCATGTTTGCACTACTTAGCGTCAATACATACTTAAGTTTGTATAACGAAAATCAATACATACCCAACACGTATAGAGTAGCGCTTGAATTGAAGACGATGTTTCGTTTCTCAAACACAACGTAACAGCGAACTGTGGACATGTGATGCAGATTTGTGATTGAGAAACCATTAGTTGTATATTCATTGCTTCCGCTACTGTTTGATTTTCTAACATCGACACCGTCTGTTCCAATCCACATTGACAACACAGTGCCTTCCGTGGAGCATGTGACGCCATCACCGGGATAAACACAAACGCAGTCAGAACATTCGAAAGTGGTGCAAATGGGTCTTAGCTGAGGACGACCTGTGCACCATGAAATAAGTAAAAAGACGACTTTTGCAAAATGCAACTATTAAGCAACCAACCATTTAATCATCAAGAAACTGCTTTGCAAAGTAACTTTAACAAAACCGTATATTCACAATAAAGACAGAGACGAGTAAAATATAAATGTTGTATGATAGAAAATGCAATACACATGGTATAATGTTAAATTTAACATTTTGATTGCTACCTACGCGGGACATTATGTTTAGCACAACGTCATTTTAAGGGTACTATCCCACAGAAAGGAGTCACGTTTAATTTACTTATTTGCTCGAATGCACAACAATGAAGCCATTACTTATTTTGTATCAATGTGGATTTTCTACATCTGACAAAACAGTAAATTATCCTACTTACCGATAAATAAATAAACATCATTTGATTTTACAACCGTCGTGTGTTTACGATATTCTAAATACAATACTGTCTTGGGTGAAATATTGAACACAGTAAAGACTATGCGTTTTTCATTCAAGTCCGTCTGGGCGTCACCACCATAACGGTTTAACCACCAATGGTTAACTGCGTCGAACTCGTTAAACCCGTCAGGATAATAGAATGCGATCTGGGCACTGCCTCCAGGTTGGGAGAGATAAGACAGTACGTAGAGAAATTCATCGGTCCGATCTGAAATGAACAGTTTGACCTCGATATGTCCTATTAAGTTATGAACATGTGTCGTTCAGAACTTGATATGACATACAAATGACAATATCTAAATGAGTAATAATACTATCGTAAGATTGTGATTTTTTAAGCAGCAATTTCGACAATTAAATTTATTGCTGACAGTTTTATATAATAAGACGGTAAAATGAGTAGAAATTTAAATAAATATTACCTTGCAACTTTATGCTAATCGCATTCGACGATCTCAAATCTTCTTTTACTGCTACTAATGCACGGTCCCATGTCATGTTTACCTTGATGAGTTCCAAGTAGACAGCCTGTCCAGACTCATATAGTGTCATATGTTCGATCTCGATTTCCTTGAATGAGCTTATACCATCAGCAAAAGGAAAGAGACCGTGCCACCTTAAAACTCGAAAGTCTATTCCTCTCGGTTGATAGGTTGGTATGAACAAGAATGTTATGTTGCCTCCAACAAACATTGGACTTAAAATGGATAGATGACCCAATTTATTCTCCATTGCAGCACTGTTAACGCGCCCTGAAACGAATACGTGCATCGTTTAAATATATATGAAACACTTTTTCAAAAGATTACATAATATTAACATAACTTAGAACACAATAATATAATCAATACAAACGAGATGCTTGTTTAAAAATGTACAAATATTTTACCTTTCCTAATGAAGAAGGTCAAGCATAAATAAACGTATCGTAGGTTCATCCTCATAATGCCACCGTGTACACAAATAAAATAAACAAACGATTGCTAGCTGGTCGGAGCATGGATGTATTTATGAAATTGAACACGCGCCGCGAATCTATAATTTCCTTACGCCATTGTTAATTGTTCGACAAAGTTCGTGCCTTATGAACATTTATGTTTACGTCACTATAATTATAACTATTACTTCTATATTTAACATACCACTGCAATTACTAATATGATACTACCAGAATAAACAAATCAACGATAACTTCTACTACGGGAGTAAGAACTAGTTCTACTACATTTAGATAAGAATAATAACACTAAATAAACCATTATCAGGAGAGAACTTCTTGTCATTTATATTGCGCTGATTTACGAACTTATCTGTATAAATTATAAATAAATGGGCAATTCAGAATGGTGGTTAATCGACAATATGTTAATGAAACTGTAGACACCAGAACCTGTATGCAGAGAAAACAGTTACACATTGTGAACGAGTTGTAAAAAGAATATTAAATTATCAGCAAGCCATCACTCTGTTAATGAAGGGTTTTAATGAAGGCTAAAATTGTCAGAAAATAACAGGAAAAAAGAGTGTGCACTGGTACAAGAGAAGTGAAACGTCGAATTTCACAGCATCATATCGTATGTACTGCATCCAAACAACGTCTTACCAATATGAGTTTGGGATTGACTGTTTTAAGGGAATTAACATTAATCGCTGCTGCTTGAACCACATACTCTTCTAAACAATCTGATTAACGCCTCTTGCCAGTCATAGCCAAGCATTGTGGCATTATTTACCGAATATTCATAGAAGACACTATCCGGACTGTAAATCATATTTGGAAAAAGTAAACATAAACAGTAATTTGCACAAGTGCCCCAATCACACTGGGGCCCATCGATGTATCGCGAGAGTCGGTTTGCATTCAAATCATGTGGACAAATTATTCATGTTGATTTAACAATGGGTGGTTGAGAAGCAATGCACGACGGTTTGCCTGGTTGGTAGCTTGTATTTCTACTAACAATAAACCTTTCAGTAGGTAACTTGGGGATACGACTTATGTTGTATTTAGAATAATAAACCACAAGGCCCGCTTCGTTGATATTATGGATGTGAATGAATTAGTTGTCCTCTAAAAATGTTGGAATGCAGCGTTTCTCCTTCATCAGTGAGCTTGCATATCATTGTTCTCATATCCCTCAAAGCATAGGTATCGATGTAGGCTGACCATACTTGAACACACTTGCTCTTTATCGGTCTTCTCGGACCTATAACACGCTTCTAGCCACACCGTATGACGTACGGAATCATTCAGATATAATGATCTGAACTGTTTAACTTTTAGTCTGATGTCACTATTAGCCAGCGCATCAAAAAACTGCTTCTTTGCTAGAGTGTATCGTTATTCAGTTGGTGCACTTGGATAAGCAAGATTGGTAAAAAGCCTTACATCTTGGATAAGCTCTGCCATAGCGTCAGATGGCTTCTGTCTTCTATCTCGGAGCTGAACTCTACATAGATTAATAATAAGCGTCGAATTGTTTATATTTATTTACTTTTTTACCTATAGTAAAAATTGATATAAGACAGCCACAATCCATGTTGCATTATTATCGAGGATCAAAATATTGAGGTATTTGATGCTGCACTTCTAGTGTCTTCATGCCTAGCAGACTGCACATCCATATAGACAACTTGAACATTCGCTCAAATTCGCTGTCAAACTTTGAAGAGGATTTTCAGATAATGCTAAATACCACATATGTAAATAGGCTTTGCGGTTCCACACAAGAAGATTTTTAAAGTGTTTGCTTATAATAGGTAAATATTGACCTGTGGTTCCCGGGGTGAGGCGACGTTTTAACCCAGGGGAATTATTTAAAAAAAAACAACTTAGAGTATGCTGCATACCAAATGAAAGCCATGGGTTGTGCGGTTTCAGACAAAAAGAGTTGTATATGTGTTCCCGATATGGGTCAATGTAAAACAGTTGTGATCCCTGGGGTCGTATTGTATGTATTGCCGTGAATTATATCGGCTATGTATCGAATACCTTTAATTAAAACAAATAAGAGGGTGTAAACAAGAATTCATCACGACCAAAATGTGCAATCGTCGCATACCAGCTCCACTGCAACTTTAGACCAACCCCTTTTGTTCCGGATTTAGTTGAAATAAGCTTATATTTTTATAAAGTAAATCTGTTCAACCATCCACACAATAACACTGTTATAATTTTACAATCACATAATAAGTTGTTTCAAACCTTATTTAATGTTTTAATGTTTGTATAGAAAAAAACATAAAGTTTAATGATTGTACGTTATCGTTATTTACACGATACACGGTCATCGCTAGGTGAAAACGTGCATGTATACATGTTCCTTACCAAGGAAGTATTTGCTTGCTATTGCGAATGCAGGTATCAAGTGTTTCATCAAACTTCCTTTGATAGCACGAAGCTATCCAACCTGCTCATGTATTTAATTTCCCCTAAACCCATCAGTAATATTATGTTTGTGTTATCACTCTTAAATACGCTGCTTATCGCTAAGGATATGTGCTTGTTTTAAGGTTTGAAGTTTATTATAAAATCTTCGCCAGAATGTTTCGTCATTATTTCATGTATTTTATATAGTTCGCAACACTATTAACGATGGATATATACTAATTTACATTTTATGTTTGGCTGTTTGTTTATTTTTCAGTTTGTTGCTCCACGAAAAAGTCAGTATAATCTCTAACTATTCCATAACCGAATCTTTATTTTCAGATTAACAATGCAAGGTCTTATCGTGAGTCTTCTTTTGCAAATTGTTTTCTCACAGGGTAATGGATTAATTACTTATCATAATTATAAACAGAGTTAATTAATTTGGGCATAGTATTCACTTGTTTTAAAGGGCTAAGTTTTGAATATTTAAAACACGTAAATGTTCCTCTTTTAGCGTTAAGAATAACCAAATGATTGTCTTGGTTTGTGGTCACACAAGTAAAATAAAACTTATGCAATGTATTTCTAACTTAAATACAGATATACCAACAGCGGTAACCATTGGAAAAGATTTTTCCGAAAAGCACCTAGCAGCAATAACAAGTCCACCTGCGCGCAGAACGGTATTTGAACTTCAAAGAAAAATAAAAAGTAATTACCCTGGAAGGACAACAAATCACATCATCTTTTCGGATGATGTAATTACGTTGCACAACAATTTAATAAAACATGTTCAAGAAATGGTGAATGGGAGACGCTGTGTGGAGCACACAGAACCCGGTAAAGTGACGATTAAATGTACATCAGACAGCGCCCACTTTGCAAATGGAATTGTTTGGTCAAATTGGCAAACACCGACCGCTATAGAACCCATAAGCTGTACTTATGCTGCTTCGTGCACAGTTGAGATAGGCCTGCTGCAGGATTATACGATTCATCACCTCTTTCCAATCAAGGCAGCTGATTGTCGCGGCGTGGAGGATTGCTGGGGCGCAGCAGGTAAGCAAACATATTAGCCGCGATCTGTGAAAACCGGGCATAATGCTTGTGCGTAAAATGTCGTCCCAGATTAGCCTGTGCAGTCCCCAAAGGTTAATCAGGGACGATACTTTACGCCTAGACTTGATTTTCGTTTAGAAGATACTTCCTTTAAACGAAAATTTCCATAAAAGCGGACAGTGTCTTTCCTGATTCGCCTGTGAAGACTGCACAGGCTAATCTGGGACGACACTTTGCGCACGTGCTTCGAGCCTGTTTTGTCAGAGCGCGTCTCATATGTAGACACATTTAACGTTTAGGTCTGGTTGAATCATATCTTGTTTCACCCCCGCTAAAGAAAGCTGAGTTGAAATATGAGGACACAAACTTTAATGGTGAAACAATAAATGGAGTAGAATGCATTTTCCTTGAATGGGGCCTAAATTACTGAATTTGTTACTGTCGGCAGAGTTCCAGGCAGTTAACTTAAGTACAATAAAAGCGATTTGGAAAGCTTTTTATTTATTTTGTGTTAATTGCAGGATATACGGGTGGCTCTCGACATCTAGAAAGCGTTTTTGCGCTTTTGGTTTCGCTGATCAGGTAAAATTTGAAACGTTTTATTTTGAATGTTAGCACATAGATAATTGAAAATAACGTTAACGTGTGAAATAAATTCGCGTTAAAATGTATCAAACATGATCGTTTTACGAGAAATTTTAAAAAGTTATGTCACATTTGCCAATAATATACAGTCTTAGTTGTCCAAATCGAAGAGTGTCTGAACCTGGCCTATCGGTTATCAGAGATATTCGTATATTTGTATAAAATGAAATTTTCCTTGAAATGTAGATTTATAAATTATAATATGAAATAAGACAGCATTATGCTTATGAGTATACGTGTACAGTAGTTTTATTAATTTATATATTTTTAAGTCATTATAAATTTATATTTTTGCGTGACAAAAATATTATATTGTTTATAAAACAATAAAACAAAAGCCAATCCAACAGCTTATATGCAGTTTACAGTACTCACATAAACAATATATATTCGGGTATCAACAGTATGTTGCACCATACAAGACATGAGATATTAGGTTATAGTTAATAAGTTTAAATGTAGTTCTTCATCAATTATATCATGAACATAATTGCAGTGCATGATGATAATTAAATTGCGAAAATGTTTTGAGAACAAATTTTCAAATTCTTTCCAGCATGTTTGTTCTAAGGCTATTGGAGATACCCGTCGAGTGAGAAGTCCCACGTTCAAGAATGGAAAAGCGATTAACTTAAACAAGAACGAGTTATAATAGAAAAACGCAGTTTATTGACTTATCAACCCAACAAATTTAACAAATTAAAATAAAATTATTAGATTGCTACATAGTGTGTCTTTAAAAGAGAAAAATATACACATATCTTATTATGATATGATTGCGTTCGGAACCTGTTTCTGCATTGTTGATGAGTTGTTTACAACGCTCATTAACTTCTTTGTCTAAAGTAACATTTCCTGTGTTAAGAAAAAGTCCGATAAAAATGAGAAAATTGTTATTACTTTAAATATTTCAATGCGTTTCTTTTTTTTTTCTTTTTTTCTTGGGGGAAGGGTCGGTGAGACGACCCTTAGAAAAGATTTCGGCAATATTAATGTTTTCAAACTCCTTATGAACCTGCTTGTAAAAATGACCATGATTCAGAATACGTTATAGCTACAAAAAGCTCTTAATATCGTTACGCTACGGTGTTAGGTTCGTGTGTTAGTGTTAAATGCCAATAAAGTTAATAGAGTTTTCTTTTTAATTATTAATCTAAGTTTAGCGTTCGTGTTGTCTAAAACAAAATAATGTATATATGTGGTGCATTATACACTGCAAATTTCATCTTCTTCTGTGATATGTTATCATTTATTGTGCTTTAGATGAACTATTTAAACAATGACTGGAGAAAGCTACGCCTGGCTAATACGCGTTGCTGCATTTTCAATACATTGACTTGACTTTAATAAAATAAGATCAACAAAATGTTCATTAAAGATGCATTGTACGTGCATTTATTCATGAAAAAAAATGTCCATCTGTGTATGTTTGCACTTGGCCCTGACTACAAAGAAATGTTTATTGTGAAATGAACAAATCAATCGGTAATTAGAACAAATTTCGGCGTAGATCTTTAGTAAGATTTGTGTTTGCCTATTTCTTTATGATAACATTTTCAGATCCCAAAGCATGTCAGATTTAGTTAGTTTCAAGGCAGTAATAGTATTATGGTATGCATGTGTGTATGCGACAGAATCATATATACGATGCACAAGATTGAAGACCTGCACGCGATGCCGCATCCCTAGACGTTACGGCATGATAAAATGAATCTAAGGATTGAACTCTGACCACTTTAATAAGTGATTCAGTGTTGTTTTAAAGCTAAAACATGGTTTTAGCTTAGAGATTTAAGCATCGTAAAATGAAAACGTATCCGTAAAAATAATACATAAATACAAATAAATGAAAAGTCATCATTTCGTTACATCGTTGGCGATACTGTACTGAACATTTTTTGTCATCTATAAACTATGAAAGTATTATCCTTGTGCAATTAATTTGTACATCATGTTAAAAAAACCATTGCAGTTAATTGACCGCTGATCCAAGTTTTGATAAGTGTATGCTGTTGTAAAAGTATTGGATAATGACAACAATATTTACTGGCAAGTAAATGACCGTATGCTTAACAATTTTACATACAGGTGTTAGACTAAGACATTTGTCATATTTGCTAAGTTATGATCAAAATGTCGCTGGAGTGGTTTAACTGCAGATTTTAATTCGTTTAAAAAGCGCTTCCTTACTCTACGAATAGAATAAGTTTGAGAGCTGTACAAATTAAATATAAGTATTAGAAATACTACGGGGTATTTGAAGACATAGTGACACTATATTTACTTACAAACTACTTTCTATTATTAAGATGGACATCTCCGTGTTTCAGTCATACCCGATTAAAATATCTCCCATGATAGAAATTAAAGAACATATATGACAATTTTACAATAAACATATGGCAATATTGCACACAAATATGAACGTTTAGAACACACAAATATTTTTTAAATGATACAACACAAATATCACAATTTTACCACATGTATATGAAAATATCAAACATAAATATGAAATTATACAACGAATATTTTTTGCCATACACATATAGGATTTTACCAGTTATATATATGACTTTATTCAACATATAAATGCAAATATACCACACAAACATGGAATATATTGAACATATATATGTACAAATATACCATATAAATATGGAAATATTGAATTTTGCAACGTTTGACACGCCATACAAAAGTCATGACTGATGCTTCAGTATTTTTTTAGTTTGTTAAATATTATGCTTAATTTTGGCCGGGACACATCTTTTAAAATAGGAGAAATGTCAACTTCAAATGTTTATAGCAGGGCTTATACTGGACCAATATGTCTTTCTACCAACCAGTTTTCGTTTTTTCGGCTTGCTAAATTAGTAATTGAATGAAATATAAATTATTTCATTTTTAAAATTTCATTTAATGGTAACAAACCACACATTACGTATCATAATGTATCATACAGTTTTTGAATAAAGACAACCATGTCAAGTACAAAACATCATTTCTATAATACAGAGATGCAAAATGTTCATAGAAATAGTCCACATCACTACAGGCATATCTCATGGAGCACATTTTGAAAGCATATATCAATAGCGTGAAAACTATGAGCACATATCATTCACCACATAAATTACAACCAAATCCAGCTATCTACTTACTAGAAAATCACAACATCATTACACAAATATTAGGTCATTAATATTCTGCGCCCACAAGTATCAATTTTGCGTTTCATGTTTATAATGAGTTTGTTCATGCATTTTAAGATAATAAACAACTTTCAAAACTTGCAAATAATATTAATTGAATTATTGAAGAAAGGTGATGATGTAACTGGGCACAAATATAGATAGATAAATTTCAGCATACGTAACAGTATGGTTCACATCAAAAATTATATAAAACGATCAAATGTTAAAGTATTTTCAGCGGTAACAAACAAAACAAGCAAACACAAAGATGTCACTTTGACTAAAAACATCCTCCAGTCTCTACATTTATGGTTTATCAAAACATTGGCGGGGAAAAGACCACCATGACGTGAGTTTACATCATTCCTGAATGCTTGCTGCAATATTCAAATGATACCGTTGATAACTACCTTAATTTAATCTATATCTCATAAGGGGAGTTTATGGTTATGGTTGATTAAACAAAACGACAGTTGTGAAGGGCGTGTGAAATGGAAATTCATTCTAATCTTCATTCAGTCTTATTCCATACTCTTATTTCTTGCCAACAGCTTTCTTAAGATATCAGCATTCATCCACACCGTTCAATCGTCGTTCGAGATTAAATAAAACATGCAATGGCATAACAAAATAAAACCGCCAGAACAAAGTATAATTTATAATTGCATACTTTAGCAATCAGCTTTTCCTGTGAAAGGGTTTGTTGGAAGAGTCCATTTTATGTCACTGTTTGTTTTCCTGTTTATACAAGGAAGGATTTATTGTGTTATTGTTTACCTCGATTTATCAGCCACATATTGACTGAGTAACCGGCATATGTGCCAGTAAGCTGCGTTGTTGCGAGGTGCTAATCTTGCTGACATAACATAGACTTGCCAAGCCTCTGATGTTCTGTTTTCCAATTCCAAAACATGTCCCATCAAGTTGAATGCCGTCTCTAAAATACCCATGACAGGAACATCTAGCGTCGAGATGCAATAGTAAGACAGTTTTGCTAATGCCGCATATTTACCTGCGTTGTCTCCGTGTGCAAGGTACTGAAGGTAGTATAGGAACGGTTTGGCGTCAACCACAGCAAATTCTACTTGGTTTTGATTATATTGAATCCTGTCATCATATGCAGTAAATGTTCTGTACATTTCATATATTAAATGGCTAGGAGCCCAATTAATTTCAAGCCTTGTGAATTCTACGTTCATAATAATCTTTGCGGCTAAAACCTTGAAAATTTCGTTTTGCGTAAAACTTGTTTGTGTTCTTTCAATCACTGTACCCAAAAGGTTCCCGTGTGGTATCATTGTGATTTGAACCATGTCTTGTGTTATTATGCTCTCAATGTCCCTCAGCAAAGTGACAGCTCGATCGTTTTCATGTATACAAACAAGCATTGATGCATATTTCCAATAATTAGAAATGTGCCCAGACCTTATTGAACGTTTGTACATTTCGTAAATGTCGTCTTTGATGGGCTTTTTATCAGCTACAACTGTATATGGGCAGACGCGTCTGTAGTAGCCACTGCGTTGGTAAGGTTTTGACAGACGAATTCCAGTTCGAAAGAGTAATCTTTCCGGTGTGAAATTGGGTTTTTCAAGTTTTGTACGTACTGTTTCATCATTGTTTGGAACTCTTGCGTAGTAAGTTTTATTCCACTCAGATTTAAATATCCATTCAAATGACCCCTAAAAATATACGACAAACTTGACACCGTCATTGAACGAGAATCATCTTTTGACATCAGTGCAATTGTTGGTGTCGCTTGAAATGATGTTAATCTCTCACCCAAACAGTCTGTACTTAAAGTGTACACACATTGCAAACCTGAATTAATAATTTCCGTCAGTTCTTGAATCAATGGTAGAAATGAACTGACTTTTAGTTTCCCCGCAAACAAATTAACACTGGCAATGAAATAATGAGGACAATAGCGTCTTTGCAGAAAACGCCGGAGTGTTTTCAAACAAAAGAGTACACACTGCACAAGATGCTCGTTTTTCCATATTTCGATTGGATATTTTTCGACTGTGAATAGCAGAGCCGTTTTCATATGAAAGCTACTCAGTTGATCGCCGACGATAGGTTTTAGGAATTGTACACGTATCATTTTCGTGAGAATGTATGTCTTCATTTGTACAATGTCTAAGTCACACATCAGCAAAAGTTCTATCTTGTTTGTAGACTCTCCATTGACTTGATGCGATGTTACGTTCAAAATGTATGTTCATAAAAACCATTTTACGTTCAGCGTCATACGAAAAGATGTGCCCGTTATTTCCCGGGATAATAAAGAAAACTCCGCAATGTTTCGCCTTTATTTGTGTGACCTGTTTTGGCCAATGACCGGGTAATGGTCTAGACAACCAAACCTGGCACTCATCTGGCATGTTTGGACATTGTATAGCATAAACAAAGTCTTGCTCGTCATTTAAATTGTGCGCCGGTCCGTGTTGTTCGTGTTTATCGTTCGGGTAACACGGAGGAATATTGTGAAGCCAATCCCTTATTACTTGATGGTTAAAAAGCACTACTCGGCCTTCTTCATCTAGCATGAACTCGTTACATATGCTATTAAGTTTCAATCCTAAAAAACGAATACTTCTTTGCGGGCAGGTAAAGGAATATTGTCTGGTAGTTGCATAATATACTGTAGACTGTACAATTGTGGACACGACATTGTAGTTTTTATGGCAAGAAATGACTTCTCGGATGGTAGGCAATCCGACAGGTCTGTTTATGCAGTCATCGTGTCTATATAGAACAGGGTGTCAATGTCCGAACGCATTCCGAGTGTGGTAGATCCCTCTATTCAGCTCCCAAATATGTGCCCTACAATGCGGATATGAACATTAAGACTTGTACAGAAAACATCGCGCAGAGTGCAGAGATATCTTTTGAAGTCAATCAGTTCTTCAGTCACTCCAATATCCTCCAACACTGTGCACATTTTGATCGACAACGACTCAATCGTGTCATTTTCCATATTGTTTGAAAATGTAACACGCAATATATAATAAATACACAATTTAATAACACAATGGTATTTGAGTAACAATTTGAAAAGTAAAATTCTCGTTTTACTTTGCCTTCTTTCGATTTCCCAATCGATTGCAATTCAAACACCCAAGATCCACCTGCGTGAAGTGAAGCATTCAACATTAGGCATATTGACAATTGTGGAATGAAATAATAATGAGCTAACGAAATAAATACGAACAATATCAATTAAACAACAGTGATCACTATATCATATTTCATCGACATTTAAAGGCGGTTAAATTATATTCAGACTTTTATTTTAAAAAGAGGCCAAGATAACCCTATATCGCACACCTGTGTATTGGGGTGGGCCATTTGACTAATGGAATGATTGTACAATCTTCGTTAAGGACCACAATTTGATGCCACATACCAAGTATACAAGCTGTGTGCTTTCTGTTGTCAGCGAAGTTTTATGTTCAATGTGTTATGCTATATAATTGAATAATAAACATTTCAACCCCACATCGCGAGGCAAGGCTAATTTTGATCCCATGGACATGATTTGAAGAAACTTAGTAGAGGACCAATATATGAGTTTACGTGCCAAATAAAAAATATGGCCTTGTGGATTCCGAGAATATATTTCACTATAAAAGAACAAACTTAACACACAAAATGTTAAAACTCTTGCGTGTGCGGTTTCAGATGAGAACATTTTTCAAATAATTGACTTAACACATCTTTATAAATCATGTCAAACCTGGGCGTGGCCAGTTTTGACCCCGCGGGAATCATTTGCAAAACAACGTTGTTCATGACCACTATCGGATGTTTGATGCAGAATAGCAATGCTCTTAGACTTATGTGTCGTGTTCTGAGAAAACTGGGCAAAATGCTTGTGCGTAAATTGTCATCCCAGATTAGCCTGTGCAGTCCGCTCTCCGCTTTTATGGACTTTTTCGTTTAAATGATGTCTCTTCTTAGCGAAAATCCAGTTTAGGCGGAAAGTGTCGTCCCTGATTAGCCTGTGCGGACTGCACAGGCAAATCTGGGATGACACTTTACGCACATGAATTTTGTCCAGTTTTCTCAGAACACTTATGGTTCAGAGAAGAAGCTTTATGTTATTTACAATATCAGTCTATATACTCATGGGCTTAAAGCCTTATGAATGTTGAAATAAACTATCAAACTATATAAGTCCGCACAGGCTTATCAGTTATGACACATCCGCGTGTATGGTATTATTTGTTTAAGTGAAGTCTCTTTTTAGCAAAAATCCAGTTTATGCGGAAAGTGTCGTTCCAGATTAGCCTATGCGGACTAATATGGGACGACACTTAACGCACATGCATCAAGCCCAGTTTTCCCAGAACGAGGCTCAAATGACCTCACACTGGGAACAAGATTTATCTCCGTTTTTTGCAAATGAAGTTTAATTGTGTTTATATTCTAATAGGCATGTATAACAGTGTAATGCGTCACATTACTCAGAATAATGTTTGTATACAGTAAAGTTGACATATATTTTAAGAAATTCCTCATATTCGTATAGATATCAATATTATTCTGTAGATATACAGCGTGCCAAATGTCGAAAAATACATTAGTTTAGTTTTTTGTTTTCTACTCATCCTATTAGAGACATGATAAACGGTAGTAATATGAACAATATGGATCCGCTTTTTAATCAACTGTAAATACAACCAGTTTCACGGAGTAATTAGTACCAAGTATTTTTGTGTATTTATCTTGCAATTGCGCGTGTGCTTGCGTTCGTCTTTACGAAAATCGTATAAACAAAAGATGGCATGCATGTAATTACAATAGTTATTATATACCTGTTTATAAGCTTATCAAAATACAGGCTTTTTTCAATCAGTTTAATATAAATTTAACACACACAAAACACAATAAATTAACAAGCAAAAAAATTGTGTAAACAGTTTAAAGTTAATTCGCTCTGCGAAAAACAAATTTAAATCACCACGGGACAAGGGAGGCAAGCAGTTGATAAAACAACAAATTTGAAAGCAGGAGTACGCAAATTGCCCATTCGCCTGTTTATTTTCGAAAACAGGGCTTAATGCANCCGACAGACAGACCGACATGTGCAAAGCAATATACCCCCTTTTCTTCGAAAGGGGGCATAACTAGGTAGAGATAATGCAACCTTAATTTCATTTTTGCCCGAGGTTTATTGATACAATGCATTACAAAAATGCAGTTAGCCTTACATTCGGTAATATTTAAATAAATTACAAGGGGGGCAACTGCTGTAACAAAAAGAACATGCATAAACGGTAGTTGTTTCCCTTGTTTGAACCATGCTAAATCCTTAAAATGCCTATTTCCAGTAACTGTGACCTTGACCTGTGACCTTGACCTTTGACCAAGTGAGCTCAAAATCAATAGGGGTCATCTGCGAGTCATGATCAATGTTCCTATGAAGTTTCATGATCCTAGGCCTTAGCGTTCTTGAGTTATCATCCGGAAACCATCTGGTGGACCGACAGACCGACCGACATGAGCAAAGCAATATACCCCCTTTTCTTCGAAAGGGGGCATAAAAATCATGTAGAAAACAAAAATCTATCACATGATAATAAGCAAAAAGATAAAAAAGGATGCAAAATCAAACCAATCACTTGTTTGTGCATGTTTTGACCTCTAGCAAATACTTTCAACCCCCAAAAGTTTTGAAAGTTTCATATACTACAAGCGTAGACTAAATACATTTAACTTTTCAATGTATGATTTTGGCACCAGAGATGGTTTTTGTAATGTCTGGAATGAGACTGTTTCAAAAAGGGGGGCATGTGAGGTAAGCTCGTGTGTGTATAATTTAATTAAAAGCAAAGTTGCTGAAGGGAAGAAGGATTTCATATTTAACAGTGATAATTGATGTGGATAAAATAAAAATAAGTTTTATGCCTTAATGCTTTGGTTTTGCCTTCAAAAGTTTCAAATAAATTCTATTACTCACAAATACTTAGAGAAGGGACACACCCAGAATGAGAACAATGCTATCCATGCCACTATAGAATCAGTTTCCAGAAAGGTTCCCATATTCACAACCTCTCAATGGGCAGCAATTATAAGATCTGCAAGGCGTTATCAGCCCTTCAAGGTCAAGGAAATGTGCTTAAAATATTTGTATGGTTTCTAGCTGGTTTCACAAAATCTTTTTTTTTTTTTTTAGCAAAACACAGAACTTCTAGATTATCAGTTACATGACATAAATTTGCTCTGCACTTATCCAGGATCATGTACTGTTCCATTCCTTATTTGTGAAACATTATAATTATTATTATTAGAACTGGATTTGTGCTGTTGTATTATTGATCCTCATTGGTCACCAATAGCAAATGCCATATATATATATACACACATCATTATCATTACTGTCGGATTCAAATATATCTTACCAAGAAAGGGTAAATACTATAATAAATCCATGTATGTTGATTATCTCAGGTAATTATAACATGCATAACAGGATACTTTGCAATGGATCTAATCATAAAAAACAGCAACATTGATCTTAACTCAGTTAAATTTATAACAATATTTAATCAGAAATATGATTTAAACTGATTTGAGGATGTTTAATGAATGACCAGGGAAAACAAACCAATTTCTTCAAAAGTACTTTTTACATTACATTACAATAAATTGTTGAAAGTATGATAATGTGATTTATCTAGTGACTTTACAAATAGAAATATGACTTTAAAAAAGCACTTCAGATTCAACGTTGTTGTTAAACAAATGTACATGAATAGAAAATGTTTTGTGTTATGTCAAATATATAACACAATTTACAACTAGAAGAACGGGCACAGATGCACAGGCCATCCTGTAGTTCAACCAAAGAGACTTGGCTTCAACAGCAATGAGAAAAGACATAAAAGAATACTGTTTAAACAATGCAATGTGTAAACATGAAATAATAAATTCTTTCTTCGGATTCCACACAATGGTTAAACCACTTGCCTGTTGCAGCCTTTGTAATTCTGATCTGGAACTTGAATGGCAGTTTGGAAATCTAAGAGTTGTTTGCACAATGTACTGCAGTTCTCTATACTGACTGGATACGCTTAAGTGTTTAACATTGCGTTATAAAAGTATATCCGAAATCCGTTTTCTCCGAAATATAGCCATATATATGTCTATGTATTGAGGTTAGACGTACACAAACAAGAAAAATCAATATCCCCACATCACTGCTAAAGATCCAAAACTCCTCTACAATCTGTAAGACATTTTAACTGAAATTGAATGTGTCCAGCAAGATCAAAAGTTCATACCCCTGTTAGCATTCCACGACTCGTCAGCAGGGGTCTCTCCAATTATCTCAAAGTTTCCACACAACATGCAAGAAAAGTGGATCAACCGAGCATCATCGTACAAGGAAAAGCATGGCGTAGTGTATCCAACTTTCTCCTTGTTTGTGTCTTCTGTCAAAGAAATTGCAAAAATCTGGAACGATGCAAGCTTCAAGTTTCAAGGCACCACACAAACAACTCCCAAATCAACACCACATCAGTAAGCCGTTCTACGTGGATCTTCACCAAGAAAACGGAAATCGATTCGAAGAGCAGAACAAAATGCCCGATTCATAAGCTGAATCACAGCCTAAACAAATGCAGAACATTCAAAAGCAAAACCCTAGAAGAGAGGAGAAATTTCCTAAGAGATAACAATTTCTGTTACAAGTGCTGTTTGAGCAACCAGCACAAAGCAAGAAAGTGCAAGAAAAATTTAAAGTGTAGTGACTGTGGCAGTGCAAAACATGCAACTGCCATGCATGTTACAAACCATCATCATCAGCCAACCACAGAAGCCAACATCAGCTAAGATGTCAGGAATGGTTCATGCTGCTGCCTGCAATTGCACTGCTGGGTAAGAACTAGGATTGACCAACAGATTCATGTAGAAATCATAAAGGTTTGAAAATACATATGTATACCCATGTCGTTCGAATAAAATATATCTTTGTAACATGAGGCTTTAAACAGTTATACGTTTTAGGAAACAAGCTACATGTAGATGATGATTTATTTTTTTTCAATTGACAAGAGTTAGAGAAAAGTAAGCAATTGATTAAAAATTATGTTTAATTTCATTTCAGAGAGGGCGAATCATGCAATCATGTGGCAGCGCTGCTATATGCATAAGTTGAAATTACAGACAAACGGAAAGATGGAACATGAGCATCAACCTCACAACCATGTAAGTGGAATCGGCCTCGGAAATGAAAACTCAGTCCTCAGAAGTCGCAAAACATTACTTTCAAAAACATAAAATATGAGGATAAGACTACTGAGCGTGAACCTAAACACAAGCGACAATTTACAATGGACCGTGTAAAACCGCTGAATCTTCAATCACTCGGTCTTAAATTAAAGAGCTGTGAACCTAATGCAGCATTGCTGTTAAGTATGGAGACTGGAAAAGAAATTGTGCAACAAGCAGAGGATTTAAGAGACCCAAATTTGCATTCTGTTCCATTTATGTATCGTGACAGTGTAAACATAGAGAACCCAGTCTGTAAAGAAGCGTTCTTAAACCATATGTCATCATTAAATACACAAGCGAGGACTGTGTACGAATAGAAAAAATGACAAAAGGTCAAAGCAAGAACGACACATGGGTGGAAGCTAGGATAGGGCGCATTACAAGTTCTATGTTTGGGATTGTATGTAAGAAAAAAGTGGATACAAAACCTGATAGAATCATAAAAAACATTATTAAATATTCTTCATTAGATACTGAAGCTACAAGGTGGGGGAGAAACCATGAAGCAGCAGCACGCCGAGTTTACCAGAATATCATTCAGACATCACATCCTGGATTGAAGGTTTTTGGATCTGGACTTGTTATTTGTGTAGAACACCCACATTTAGGGACAAGTCCTGATGGTTTAGTGGACTGTTGTGAAAAGTGCCAGGACATAAGTGGTGTTTTGGAAATTAAATGTCCATACAAACATAGGAATGCTACTGTTAATGAGGCCTGTCAAGACAAATCCTTTTGTTGTTCTGTGCTCAAAGGAAAGATTTCATTTAAAAAGACACATTCTTTCTATTACCAATTCCAAGGTCAGATGGCACTGACTGGACGACATTGGTGTGACTTCTTCATATGGACATTGAAAGGACATTATGTCGTAAGAATTCCCTTTGATGCAAGTTTCTGGAAAGAAATGTCATCAAAGTTGAATTTGTTTTACGAACAGTATGTTGTTCCAGAATTCTTTACAGAGCGCATTAAACGGGGAAAGGAACTTGTGTGAATGGATTCTTCGATGTATAATGGGAATCATCAAACTGGGTGAATGGATTGATTCATTCATGGAATTAATATTGCTTGTGTGACATTAAGAGTTGAATCTGATAAAAAGACAGTACATAATACAATTGATCATTCATTCATTCGTCATGTCATTTGAATATATTGAGGTCCATTTATTAAATATATTCTGACTTCTATGTATGTTTTCAACACATAATGTGTGTGTTTTTTTTTAATTGCTGGTAATAAAATAACAGATATGTTCTTATTTGTGCTTTTATCTTGTGTGAATACAACATTCATCTTAATATCATAAGGTTTTAACTTGAAAGTATAAACGGATGGCCAAATAAAACTAGAACTCTGGGAGTTGGATGTGTCGCCTGATGGTAGATGAGTTAAGCAAGAAATTGGCCCATTTGAATAAGTCTAAGTCCAAAATAAGGTCAAGGTCAAAATGAGGGTGGGTGATGCTGGTGTGTGCAGGGTGATGAGAGACAACATCCATGCGAGCACCAAAGCTCTGTAGCAAGCAGTATTGATGTCAGACGAAACGGTCAAAATGGGTTAACCAAGATTTTCATATGGACGGANCCATATAAGGAAAACTGCCATGCCCCCTGGCAGCCATGTTTTTCAACCAACCGGAACCATTTTCGAACTCGTCCAAGATATTATTAGGACACATGTTCTGACAAAGTTTCATGAAGATTGGACTAAAAATGTGACTTCTAGAGTGTTAACAAGGTTTTACTATAGCCATATAAGGAAAACTGCCATGCCCCCTGGCGGCCATGTTTTTCAACCAACCGGAACCATTTTCGAACTCGTCCAAGATATTATTAGGACACATGTTCTGAGTAAGTTTCGTGAAGATTGGACAATACATGTGACCTCTAGAGTGTTAAAAAGGTAAATGTTGATGCCGCACGACGGACAAAAGGCGATCACAATAGCTCACCATGAGCACGTTGTGCTCAGGTGAGCTAACAAGGGACGGATTGTTACACCTGTCGTATGAATTTGGGGTATCTCAGTCAACAGTTACACATATTTTTTCAAGAGTGATAGATGTAATGTATTACAAATGTCATCCAATGGTATACTGGCCACAATGCCAAACAGTTCAAAAGACAATGCAGAAGCAGTTTAGGATAAATTGTGGACATAATGTTGAGTCGATCATCGACTGCTTTGAGATTTTTTATAGAAAAACCATCAAACTCGAAAGCTGCAGAACAATGTTATAGTGAGTATAAACATCACCATACAGTAAAACTCCTAATAGGAATAACACAGCAGGGAACAGTGTCCATCATATGTGTCGTGTTCTGAGAAAACTGGGCAAAATGCATGTGCGTAAAGTGTCATCCCAGATTAGCCTGTGCAGTCCGCACAGGCTAATCCGGGATGACACTTTCCGCCTAAACTGAATTTTCGCTTAGAAGAGACATCAATTAAACGAAAAATTCCATAAAAGCGGAAATTGTCCTCCCTGATTAGCCTGTGCGGACTGCACAGGCTTATCTGGGATGACAATTTACACACAAGCATTATGCCCAATTTTCTCAGAACACAACACATATTAAAAACCTGGGGTGGAAGAACAAGCAACAAGTTCATAACAGACCACTGCGGTTACCTCAACAACATTCTCAACTAAGACCTCATTCTAGCCGACAGAGGTTTGGACATTAGTACGAGTGTTGGCTCACTTGCTGCGAGTGTCAATATACCAGCATTTACAAAAGGTTGAAATCTGCTCACGGCTGCTGACCCCGAATCAACACGGAAGTTGGCAAATGTAAGGATTCATGTGGAGAGAGTAATAATTATTGGAACAGTACGTCAAAAATACACTTTCTCAAATGGAACAGTACCAATTAGATTTTTAATGTTAAAGGATGAAAACAACTATACGATGATCGACAAAATTGTTGTACTTTGTTTAATTTCAATGAATCAGTTGTCAATTTCAACTGAAGGACTAGTTCAACAAAGTTTCACTGCAAACAATTATAAATACAAGATTTTGTTTTGTACCTCAATCTAGACTATGCATTGCAACATGATTTCTCTCCCTTGAAAAGTATACACAAGAGTTGTCGTTACTTTTTCGTCTACTTCTGGTGAGCAAAATTAGTAAAGATGGCGTCAAAATTGAAAGCGATCAACAATACTGATAAGGATTTCGATGTAGACAAATCTAATTGTGCTAAGTAACGACAATATTTACGTAAGCACGGGTTGCCTGTACCTGGATCGAAGAAAGAACTGATAGAAAGGGTAAATGGTAGCTTTGAAATCAGAAAGCAACTGTTGGAAGCTCTGCGTTTGCAGGATGCAAACTTGGCAACAGAACGAGCGAGAAGCAGATTATAAACCCCTTTAGGTGAGAAGTTACCAGAGGTGAAATTGATTAAAAGTTGATGGAGCAGTGATGTTACTCTCATTCCCTATTTTTCAGACAATGATTTATATAATTACCTTGTGCTAAATAATCAGAGGACTTATGATGGCAAGCCAATTGGTGCCCAACAACAGTTGAAGGCAAACGTGTTTTTACTCTGATAGACATGTACATTCTGTTATGTTCCACAAAATAAACAGGACCATTGTTATGTCAAAGCATGTGTCATATCTTCTAAAAGCTAAAAATTAGAGCCAACCAACAAACTGAAAGGTTCACATAATGCTACAAAGTTGGAAAATATACTATGGTGAAAAAATTTACCAAAGAATGTCTCATTAAGACAGAGAGCGTGTTGTCAAAGAAAAATTAATATTGGACCACAATCTTAATTATATACCGGTAAGCAAACAAGAGGAATTTAATTCTGTACAATTAAAACTGCAAGCGCGAGTCAAACGCTTACACAAATCAATAGAACTCTCAGAGTTTAGGATGATACATCAAAAACAAAATTGACAAATAGAACTTATGTTTTAACATGGGACTTACAACGCTATTGGCCCAATATATTGCAACATGGGGTTGACCTGTCTATTGGTTACTAAGTTCATTAAGTTGTTGTTGGCGCACCCTCGAAACAGTTGAACAGGACATTTCCTTTAAATCCAATAACAGTTCGAATTGAAAATAAAGATGATACTATTTTTACTTTGATACCTAACAGCAACACACACCTCCAATTCTGTGTCAACAATGTTCCATCTTGCAAAGTAACATTGTTGTCAAACATGAAATAAATGAGTTTGGAGAGATCAGAATTCCTTTCTACAAAGTAACGCTGACATCCAGCTTTATAATAATCGTTCCATTCCAGCATCAATTTTCTTTTTGTTACATGATTATTAATGTCAGCATGTATATTTATATTTTATTTCAATGTTTGACATGTTCTAATGGATTACAACAACACAACTAGATTGTCAAAAGATAGTACAAAACCATGCATTTTACTGAGAGTGTCTACGGGTCTGTTAAACGGACCCATTCCCAAAGCAAAATGGTAAATAATAATTCCCAATTTGAAAAAAATCCCAATTCCCAGGAAGTTTCTAATCATGATTTTTTTCCTTCTTTATAATGTACCGGTAAACAACACTTTCCCAATCGGGTAAAAAATTACAAATTTCCAAATTACAACAGTTTAAATAGCTGGACTAGTTTAATCTTTAAACTGTGGTGATCCAACATCAGACCATGGAACAGTCAACACCATAGCAACAATGTATGGAACTGTTGTGAAAATATCCTTCGATCACGGTTATGTACTGTACGGAACAGGCATCATCAATTATTTCAATTGAATCAAAAAAAGAATATAACTATAATTTATATGATTTATTTTTTTCGTCTACTTTGAATAATTATAGAGAGTTATATTTAAGTTAGTTTTTCCCAAATCAGTGGACTTATCATGCGAAAAAATTCCCAATCCCAAAATTGCATTTTTTCACAAAATGCCCAGGAAAACCCCTGCAAACTTTAACTTACATCAACCATTAGCAAGAATTGAAGTGGAAAAGAAACCCTTCTACATATTAAATTCAAAGCCAAACTATTACACGTTTCCAATAGAAAAAAATATTCATATTTTGAACCAAACGTCAGACAAATGTTTGCCATTATGAAACCAAAAGACATTTTTATATTTACACATTAAGACAGACATATAAAGATAATAGTTTTCACTTTAAAAAGAAGGACAAGTGACCTTAGATGGACGAAAAAAGTGACCGTTATCTGACAATTCTACTCCATGCTGGACAGAAGGAGTTCAGGAAACAAATAAAGAGCTATATTGATTAGGGTTTTGTTAAAAGTAACAAACATGTTGTCAGCAAAGACCTTCAGCTGCTTGTAGAAGTGGACAATGACACTAAGGAAGTCAAAAGCGAAGATGATTTCGCACAGGGTGAAGACATTGAGCAGAACAAAGAAAAGTACTTCACTCTTAAACCGTTACTCATGCTCAGTTTGTGGTAATAATTCAAAGAAAGGTGGCTTATCTCCAGGCATAAGCAGAGTATGCATTCCCATGCAAAGCCTTTTGAATTTAGCGACTGCAGTGAATTCATATGGGAAAAAAATATTGCTCAGGCAGTCCTAAGTAATCAATAATATCTATTGGAACAAAAAGTAACATTTTAAATTGTGCAATGACTAACTTTATAATAAATAATTGTGGCTGTATACAAGCATAATACTGTTATAAGAATATTTAAGTTATAAAATAAAACTTTGGGTTTTTATTATTCAAGAACTTGTGTTTTTTGTTTTGATTTCAGAATCTGTTATGAATGTTTTATACAGTTATACTAACAAACAGATGAATGGATATTCTTGAAAAACAAAAATATCTTAATAATTATCAAATTGTTGTTAACTTAAAAATAACAATGTTTGTGCATTGCAAAGTCACGTGAATAAAATTGAGTTTCAAATTTATTTTTATAAGGATGCCTACCATCTTACAAGGTATATTGACTCCAAGCACAATGGACCCAAATGTCACGTTTGTGTAGAGAAAAGTGAAATGAAAGAGGGATTCATGAAATTTGACGAGTGTGGGTTGGTAGGGAGGAGTGGGTATGACCTCAAAGAGCACCTCAAGACCCACATGCCTGATAAAAGTTACAGATGCAAGGGGTGTTCCAAGACTAACAACACAAGACCAATCTATCGTTTATAAATCAAAAGATGCCATATGATGGAGGAAAAAAGACCGTTACTCATGCTCAGTTTGTGGTAAAGAATTCAAAGAAAGGTGGATTTGCTCCGGGAATGAGCAGAGTATGCATGTCCATGCAAAGACTTAAATGAAGCGACTGCAGTGAAAGTTTTAAACATAAATACCAAATGAACATTCATATGGGGGAAGAATCATGGGAAGGACACCTCATTTGAATGTGACAAATGTCAGAAAAGGTTTCAAATAAAGTGAAATTTCCAAATTCATTAGAAGGCTTGCAACAGAAGAGTAATGTGTGAATTTTTTCTCAAAATGTTCAAAAATGAATTGTCGCTTGGCATGCATGTGGAAGTCATTCAAAAGGCAAAAAGCTTGAAATCTCATGTTTATCATTGATTTTTATCATTACAGAGGACTAGCATAAATGCGGTCTTCGCTGAAAGAAGCAGTGTGCCTTACAGCCTGGCCTTAAGGTTCAGATTGTGGCCATGACGCCATCTGAACCTTACAAGAAGGATTGGGAAGACATGGCCATGACGCCATCTGAACCTTACAAGAAGGATTGGGAAGACAAAGCCCTCATGAATTTTGCTATGAGTGATGGCACCTCCATCATAAAAGGCATTTGTTATGACTCAACAAAGTTTGGTAAATTGAAGGTACATGTAATTAGTACTTTGTAGTATACAAATTTGACTCAAACAAAAGTTGAAGACGTGGTATTGAAATGCAAGAAAAGAGACCATGTTTTTTCAAGGCTCAACAGTTTGACCAGTGAAAAAACTGTACATCAAGCATGTTTCGATGCAGGGAGAGATCACAGGAACAGACATAACCAGGCGCGTCTTGAAACAGGTGATGTCCCACCAATTGTCACTGCTGTTCAACTGGTGCGGTAAAAAGGGGAAAAGGGCGTATGGAAAGCTCAAGCTTGCTCAGGCAGTCCTAAGTAATAATTTATATCTATTGGAGCAAAAAGTAATATTTAAAATTGTAAAAAGAATAACTTTATAATAAATAATTTTGGCTTGTTACAAGCATAATACTGTAATAAGAACATTTGAGTTATAAAATAAAACTTACGAGTATTTATTATTGTTGAACTTGTGTTCCTTGTTTTGATTTCAGAATCTGTTATGAAAAGCAAAAAGGAAACGGCGACGGAAGAAGAAGTAGACTGTCATGAGTGGTTTAGTTGAATTTGAGTGCAGAGAATGGTTTCAAACAGCCTCTGATAATGACGTTGGCAGAAACACGATTGCCCTTGGAAGTTAAAGGCTTGAAAAAATTTCTTGGTTCTCAGACAAAAGTATACATTCGGCCTATTTAACAAAACTTGTCTTCATCAGAGCTAAGACGTTAGAAGCTGACATTAAAGAATCATGTAGAAACTGTGGTCTCATGATCACAGTTCAGTGTTTGAGGTCGCACTGCCTGGAGGATTTTCAAGACATGCAGAAACAGCTTGAAGCTTACAGCACATGTGTAGCAGACACCCCTTCACTCACAGAACCAGTAGTCACATCTGTTCCAGTATTGAACATGCAAGATAAAGTATAGACTCGCTATAGAAAACAACTCATCAGCATAAGATCTACAACCGTGAGTATAAATGCAATTGTTGCATTTGCTGTTCAACAATTAGCCAGTAAGAAGATTTATAACCCAGTAGAAATGCTTAGGTATCTTCAGACAGTAATTGTTTCTGGTAGAAAACTTGATATAGATTCTACAACTGACAGTATTGATGACAAAACATTCAGGAGACCCCTATGGATGAAATTAAAGCAATTGAAAATCACAGACTGACATTGGAGGTAAGTTTGTACATTGAAGTTGTTAAGTACGAAAAATCATGATCACAGTTCAGTGTTTAAAGTCGCACTGCCTTGAGGATTGTCCAGACATGCAGAAACAGCATGAAGCTAACAGCACATGTGTAGTAGACATCCCAGCAGTCACAGAACCAATGGTCACATCAGTTCCAGTATTGAACATGCAACATGAAAGTATAGACTATGTCTCAAAAAACAAGAGATGTGTTTGTCAGAAACACAATGCCCCCTATTGCGCCGCTTTGATTTATTATTTTTTTACCTTAAAGGATGACCTTGACTCTGACCTTTCACCACTCAAAATGTGAAGCTCCATGAGATACACATGCATGCAAAATATCAAGTTGCTATGATCAATATTGCAAAAGTTATGACCAATCTTTAACCTAGATTAAAGTTTTAAGACAGACACACACAATGACAGACAGACAGACAGACAGACAGACAGACAGACAGACAGACAGACAGGCCAAAAACAATATACCCCCTTTTTTTTAAAGGGGGCATACACATTATGAAAGTGAAACCTTTTATCAAACAGATGAGAACATTATCCCTGCATTGGATCTGCAAAATGAAAATGTGGTAATCCGGTCAGACGAAAAAAACTCATCAGCATAAGATCTACAAACCGTGAGTATTAATGCAGTTGTTGCATTTGCAGTTGAACAACTAGTCAGTAAGAAGATTGATAACCCAGTAGAAATGCTTAGGTATCTTCAGTCAGTAATTGTTACTGGTAGAAAACTTGATAAAGATTCTACAACTGACAGTATTGATGGTGAAACAAACTTCATCTACATAATCAGACAAAACATTCTGGAGACCGCTTTGGATGAAGTTATAGCAATTGAACATCCCAGACATTGGAGGTACAGTTTTATGGGGAGGTAAGTTTGTACATTGAAGTTGTTCAGTATGAAATATCTTGGCTTATATTCACATAAACTACAATATTGTCTAAGCAGACTGGAAAATGTGACAAGTATGCTGTGCATACTCGTTTTGCCAATGTGCTTATAAATGTGCTACTATGAGGTACAGGTAAATGTTTAAAGTTTTAGTGTAAAGTTCCACTCCTTCACTTCAAGGATTCACTATATAACTGCCATGTTCTTTCAGATAAAAGATGAATGACCTGTATTGGACCAGCCTTCCGGGACTTCCCACAAAAATTAAATGGCCTGTAAAGGTTACAGACTGGGGTGGGGTCCATGCAGACATGGAAGCTGTCTACTGCCGTAGTGATAATGCAGTGTAAGTATAATTTATGATCAGTTTTCCATTTTTGATTGTTTTAGATTTTTTTTTACTTACATGATTTTCAATTGTTTGAACATTTTCTAACCGAACTTTGAATACGTACTGAGACATGCAACTTTCAGGAAAAAGAGAGAATGATTAGAGACAAGATTGTATTCACTAAAGCCGGAAAATTGATGGAGCATACGTGTTAGATACAAATAACACTCTTTTTTGAAAATGTTTGTACCAAATGTCACAGAACAAGTGTTTAATAAAAATACATCGTACAATTACAAGATTATTGGTCGAAAATGGAAAAAGACAAACATGGTTTGATTTATATGTTAGTGGATCTGTGTATAATCAGATTCATGTGCATATTCTGCTTTATTATGTTTGTCGCTCTATACAGTTAACTGTAATGGCATGTTAGTGAAATAGATATTTAAAGCTAAAAATATTTTATATATTTATTACTCTTAGTTAAATTCATCGTCAACACTCAAGCCTTTTTGTTAATATACTTTGCCATGCCTCTAATGGCTTTATGCCTTCCTGGGTCAAAGACTTAATATTGAGGCCTGTTAAATTTTCAACTGGCATGTAAATACTTTCTCCTGGTAGGTCAGTCTGGCCTGTTAATTGTGACGGTCTAGAAGCAGACTATATGCAGTAAAATAAAAAAAGAAGCCACAACAAATGTCCAGTCCCAAAAGTAATTTCATAAACAAGAAACCGTCGGAGACGGGTGATGCTCCCCAAAGGTTTTTTTTGTCACAATATTGCACTATATATTCAGATAAAAGGAAATGTCTTGAGGGGCATAACTTTGGACAAAATAATACAATGGATGGTTTAGCAACTCAAAAATGTCAAAGGGCCATAAATCTCTAAATAAATCATCTAACCAGAACCCACTAATAGCATGCACATCTCCTCAAGCTTCCCATAAAGCTTCATTGAATTCCAGTCAGTAGTTGGGGAGAAATAGCCCGGACAAGAATTGCACTATATGTACAGTTTATAGAAAATTTCAAAGGGCCATAACTCTGTGAAAAATCATCCGACCATAACCGGCTGATAATATGCACATCTCCTGTTGGTAGTGAAGCTTCCCATAAAGTTTCATTGAATTCCCGTAATAAGTTGCTGAGAAATAGCTCGGACAAGAATTGCACTATATGTACAATGGAAAATTTCAAAGGGCCATAACTCTGTGAAAAATCATCCGACCAGAACCGGCTGATAATATGCACATCTCCTCTTGGTAGTGAAGCTTCCCATAAAGTTTCATTGAATTCCGGTCATTAGTTGCTGAGAAATAGCCCGGACAAAAATTGCACTATATGTACAGTTAATGAAAAAAATTCAAAGGGCCATAACTCTGTGAAAAATCATCCGACCAGAACCCGCTGATAATATGCACATCTCCCATTGGAAGTGAAGCTTCCCATAAAGTTTCATTGAATTCCGGTCATTAGTTGCTGAGAAATAGCCCAGACAAAAAACACATACGCACGCACACACGCAAGCACGGACAGATGAAGCGGCGACTATATGTTCCCCCATATATATATATATATAGTTTCAAATTGGGTAAAATGGTGGGTCAATCTGTAAATATACCGCCGTATTGTTGGGTCTGAAGTCGATTGTCGGGTCAAAAGTCAATTATCGGGCCCTTGGACCCGACAGTTGAAGACCCACTAATAAAACGACTGCTTAACATCCTCATTACTATCTTTAAATTCAAATTTGCATATGTAATTTTACTCGAATTGTCGGGCCTATATCTCCCATTAGCACACTTCGGTAGTCTGGATTACCTGCCCCTGACACTTTGTGTACGACGGGAATCAGTATATTATAGTACGACGGGAACCGGAATAACACATTAGGTGCATTGTAACCGAGGCATTCCGAATGGACGGTGAACGACAACTCTGTAAGAAAAGCGCGCTAAAAAGGAAGGTGACGATAGTCTAAGTTTATTTGTATTTTTGGTTTTAAAATTATTGTGCAAATGACACAGTTTCTGTAGTTGTTGGTGACAACGTTAAGATATTTCAAACATGTAAAGCCGTGGCACAAATTTAGGTGACCAACTTGTGAATGCAAACAAACAAATGTTGACAAAGTGTAACAAGAAGTTGGCCATCTTGAAACTCCACATGTGCTGACTACTGACTTAACAATTAAGCATGAATGTTGAAATTATAATCATTTTAGTTTTTATAATTATACTCTTAGCTGTGTTTACAGCTGTTGTTTGTGTTGAATTATTATTTCTGTATAGATTGATTGACCGTTATTTGCATGTATGGGATCGTTTTTATGGTTATCATTGGATGCATAACCAAAAGAATTCATTACAAAACCACTAGTGATGAAACTAGAATCGGTCTAGCAAAGCTTCGCTGGAATGAGCATGTAAATAGACCTTTTAAATCCAGATATAACCGACAGAAAATAGAACACAATAGACGTACTCTTGGTAAGAAAGCTTACAAAAAGAAAACACACAATAGTGTGGCCGATACATGTATATGGTCGCTCCTTATAAGTGTAAAGGAAGATGGACAAGAAACTCCTGGAGTAAATGTAGACGAACAAAATGTTGACGACATTGATCACAATGATGAGGAAATTTAATCAATTAGACTATGATCTTATTTATTACGGTAACATGAAATGACAATGCATTTAGATATATATCCAGAATTCAGAGGATCTACAATCTGTTCATATATAATAAGTGTATATTTTGAGTATGTGTTATTATATAAATACATTACATTAGCTAGTCCATTTTACTATAACTAAAGAAGCATTGCAAGAATACTATTTACGTGAATATAACAAGACGCTGTCTTATATAGCATTATTGAAGTTGTAAATGTGAATATTTAATTAAAATTGATGGTTTATCTTTGAAGAATAGTTGTAAGATTTAATTATATAAAACATGAAAAAATATCAGTTCTACCTGGTGTCTTCTGGGAACATTTTTAGCTCCTTGCCAGTTTATCAGTGTAATTCAATGTTTTGAATCTTTTCTCCCAGAAATACACCACTGTTATAATTGCATGTGTATAATTACTTGTATATGGAACTGCGTGTTCTACGTTATGTTTTCCTTGTTTTGCAGGATATCATGGATCGGTTTTATAGTTCCTCGTCGTCAATGGACAAGGGGACACTATACCATCTACGAAACGTCTTTATATAACCACGGTGGCGTGAAGAAAAAAATGTTTCAGAAACATTTTCGTATGTGTCTTTAGAGGACGATGGCTCAATGTAAAAGGGAGGGTTTGAACAACTTAAAAAAAATCGTCCAAGAAATATGGTCGCTGTTGACATTTCACGACAACGACGCCGTCCAAAAAGTATGCCTTTGCAAAATGAGTATTGTTGAGTGTGAATGACTATATAAGAACAATTATTTTTTTTAAATTGTAGTTTCTTGTTGCAAACATCATGGCTGAGAACAATGTTGAGACAATCATTGAATGGCCTTGTGGACTATTTTTAAATGTTAACACTATAACATGCGTATGTGTGTATTAGATACATGTATTTCTTACTGTTCACATATTAGCCAAATTATCAACTAGAAAATAACACATATGGTTTATATTGTTAAAAAATGTCAAAGTCAGAAAAAATTTACTTCTATATACGGTTCAATTGGGACTTGAGCTCATCCCTTTAACTGCCAATATGTGTGTAGTATAAAACATCTATACACCTAAGATCTGGATATGTACTTAATTAATGATCATACTTTCTCAGGCATCAATAAAATGAGGGAGGCTGAGCCGATGGCACAGTGTGAGAACAATGCCTGTCCCAACTGGTTCTTCCACCCAAGGTGTGTAGGCCTCACAGATGACTCCCTGCCTGACACATGGTTCTGCTCAGCGGCGTGCAGGCAGCAAGGTGATGAGAGCATTCATTGCGTCTGCAAAAAAAAACAACACAACATCGCGATGGTGCAGTGCTGCAATATCCTCTGCAAGAAGGGTGTCTGGTTTATATAGACTGCATGAAGCTACAAAGCCTACCCACTAAAGTGGAGCTTTGGTTCTGCTGCAGTAGTTGCAAGACACCAGGGGTTGTCAGAAGCGAGGCCCGAGACATGAAGTACCGCCACAGTAAGGCCTTACTATTTCAAATACTCTGTGACATGTTCCGCCATAAAGCTGTTAAAGAGAACAATAGACCCAGCAGGCTGTTGTATTGGAAGTGTGACTTGCAGTGGTTGTATGCAAATCACCACCCCAAGTAGGTCATCGTGAGACAGCATTTGATTGCAGGTCAGTATTGTGCGATTCGATGGGATAACATGTAATACTCTAATACGCGTATGTTCAAATAAATCTGTTTGTGGTTGTTCTTTTATACAATTGACGATCTTAATTTGCAAATGACTAACAGTTATAGAAGTTTGAATGTGTTCAGTTTCAGCTGTAAACGGCTGGCTGCCACACAGATTAGCCAACGATTTGACTTGGAATCGACAGTAAATTTACATGGTGGACGGGGAAAGAATCTCGAAGTCGAGTTAGTTAACAAATTCTTGAACAGAGAATTCAAAGGTATGTTCTGCTTTTTTCTGTTGTTGTTCTTTATTTAAGTTTATACTAAGACTCAGTAAATATTGCAACGACTTTTAAAATTCATTTTTTAAGATTAAATGGTCAAGTGGATTCAATATACATGTAAAGACCAGACGCTCGTGTCTAATACATACTATAAGTTCAACGTGATTTGTGTTATTTTTGTGTTTGCAATACGTTTTAAGAAACTCTCTGAAGTCAGTCGGTTTGAGGGCAACATCGGCCACCCTTGCTCATCACGGAGCACTCGCTGGCCGCCTTGGTAGATTGGTCAATGACCACTTTTCCACCATGGTGGCCACTACAACCGAGAAACCGCCAGCGAGGAAAGAGGTCAGCGAGACGAGGACATGAAGATGCTCGTGAACATGATAATGAAAGAGTGTCTCTGTGAGGACCTATCAAGGTGCCACCAAGGCATGAGCAAACTTAAGGACATTGTGGTAAAAAGAGTTCCATATTTAGAAAAAATGAAACTTTTATCAGAACGTTTAGATAGGAGGACATCTGTCGTGATACCATAGTGTAGCGTTAGACGTTTACCATTTGGTGTAACTACCCATGGTACATTGTAGAATACTTCTGAGTACCCAGGGTACTTTTAAGAAGTACCTGAGCTGACATTATGGACAATTGAGCGTTCATTATGTGGGGTGTCCCTCGATCGTGCCTAGGCTTTCACTTTCACAATGCATGATGACTTAAAGGCAAATATATATAAATCTATTAATTGTATGTGTTAATATAGTACCCCAGGTACTTTTAAGTACACTACAAAGTACCCGATGTGCATAAAATAAACTTATAAAGTGCCCCGTAGTCTTGCAAGATTCCTTTAAGCCTAATATCCATAGCCAGGGTACATTGTAGTATACCTAAGGGTACAGGGGATTAATTATGTGTTGTGTCCCTCGATGGTGCTTAGGCTTTTACAATGCACAATCGCAAAAAGGGAAATCTATTTAAATCTTTAAGCAGTATGAGTTTATATTTCATTATCATGAACACTCATTTCTTTGTTTCTTTTTTGTTTTGTTTGTTAACTTGATTTTATGTTGTGGTTTTGTTCCATTTCTTTACTTTGCGTATGTATGCACTTGTTTCTATGCATATATAAAATATAAGTGCACCCTTATATCTGCAAACAAATATGGAATATGTTCAATAAATTTTCAAATTGATGCAGAAAGTGTTTTTTTTTCTCAATTGACATCAGAAAAGAAATTGATCAAAGCATTTCAACACTCAATCAGCTCAATCACTTAGTAAAATAGTCAAAGTTACACAAACACCACATTGGACTTTATTTTAATAATGACTTGTTTTAAATGCAAACCTAAGCCCGATTTTAATTAACTTGATAATGGCACATGCCACTTAATCCGATTGCAACAATAATACAGTCATAAGAATGTGTCCTAAATCAAACAACACTGTTATACACTTCACAATTTCAACTGCTAGCAAAAGACCAGATCGTCAGATACTACGGTGAAAACAATTTGTCATGTATTGTAATGTAAGGGACACAACTCGTATTGTCTTGTTAAAGCATGCAGTCATGAGTGTTCTGTATTGAGGTTTATATCTGTGTGAATCTATGAACAAAGTCAGTTGTGAGTTACCCACCAATGAGTTCTGAGTTAATACATGATGTCAGAATGGTTGTGAACATATAGCTGGAATACAGAATACAATGTACAACAGATGATGGACATTTATTAATGAAGTTTTTGACAACTGGGAAAAGTATGGCTGCAAAAGGAACGAGAAATTTTCCGGAATTTAGTTTAAACCTATTTATTTTAGCTTGATTGCATTGAAAGCCTAAGGCTTATTTGAAATGCTCTCCAGTCCGTTTCCTGGGACTAGAAACAGTACTTGGTGTCTTAAGGTGAGATATTAAGAATGCTCCCACTGTGGGGATCGAACCCGTGACCTCCCGATCGTTAGGTGGACACCATATCCACTACGCCAGGGTGATCTCAATTTAATTCAGCTGATGCAGGAGCCGCAGAGTGGGAGATTTACAAACGTAATTGTCGAGATCAATTACGCATTAGGTCTGCATGACAAACCAGGGCATCGAAAAGTTGGAGTATTATTATCCAACATGGGTCATGAATGTGTCAAAATTTATTATTTGTTTGTATGGGTGCCAGAAGTGTTGGCAGATGAAGACAGGGGTATTGCACACAGGCCCGCCTAAGATAGATATGATTTGGACACTGTGCAAGCAAAATTTGATCATCATTTTGGTGTCCACAACTTTAGAAACATTAAGCGACAGGAATTTCTGAACACTAAAAGAGGTCATTTTTCTGCGGTATAGTACCAGAAAGGCCGTTTACCAAAAAGGCCTTCCCAAAAAGGCCGCATAAGTGAACCAAAAAGGCCTCATGGTAAACCAGAAAGGCAATACAACATTTTGTACTATCATTGAATAGTTATGCTGATATTTTATTATCATACATTGTATATATTAAATAGTCATATTAATTCTGGTTTTAAGTTTTAGTCTACTTAAAAGCCGTTAATTTTATAATCAAAGTCGGCAAAAATATCGCCAATTATCGCATATGAATTGTTCGTTAGCTGCAATATTTTCCTTGAGTAGATATTTCAGTTTTTGAATTAAAAGCCGTTAATTTTGTAATCAAAGACGGCAAAATTATCGCCAATTATCGCATATGAATTGTTCGTTAGTTACAATATGTTTCCTTGAGTAGATACCTCAGTTTTTTTTT
>VMBQ01002471.1:113974-129691 GCA_007657795.1 Dreissena rostriformis | reverse complement strand
TTTTTATGTCCACCAGTATATACTGGGGGACATATTGTTTTTGCCCTGTCTGTTGGTCTGTTGGTTTGTTTGTTTGTTTGTTTGCGCCAACTTTAACATTGGCCATAACTTTTGCAATATTGAAGATAGCAACTTGATATTTGGCATGCATGTGTATCTCATGGAGCTGCACATTTTGAGTGGTGAAAGGTCAAGGTCATCCTTCAAGGTCAAAGGTCAAATATATGGGTCAAAACCATAACTTTGGCAATATTGAAGATAGCAACTTGATATTTGGCATGCATGTGTATCTGATGGAACTGCGCATTTTGAGTGGTGAAAGGTAAAGTTCATTTTTCAAAGGTCAAATTTATGGGTCAAACTCGCTCAAAAGGGGACATAGTGTTTCACAAACACATCTTGTTTATCACATGCTTTTAAATGAGAAAATTAAATAGATATTTACGCAAACATAATGATAAATCCCCAATGTTGTTTACATTTCGTGACGTCATTTGACGTTGCAACGTCATTTCAGCAAAATAACAAAATGCGATTGGTCAATAAACGAAAACTAAGCCAATGAAAACGCTTAAAAAGTATATTACACATGTGTAATATAAAAATATATGTAGTGGTTATATTACATGGGAAACAGGGTATGGCATGTGATAGACAAATATACTATCATCAACTTTATGATTATTGTAATAATATGGCATACAAAAAGAGAAAACTTAGCCTTTTTTTACAATCGAACAGACATACCAGTACACTTATGAATGTAACATTTACCAGTGAATAAGAGTCATAACATCTGTACCAGCTGCAGAACTTGGCATCCAATTTCTTCAATGAATAGGGATGAAGCACTTATGACTTCTTAAGATATTCTGCTAGATATTTATAATGAGCAACTGCAGAAATTATGACCAGGATGCATGTAAATTGAATGTCAAAGTTCCTCTAGAATTGTGGAAGATTATGTGAAATGTATATGTGAAATGCATATACAATATTATTGATATTCTATGAATTTAACATTGATATTAAATTGTGAAACATTATGTGATTTCTGTGAATTCAATCTGAGAGAATGATAAAAAATATAATGATATGTTTACTAAGCTTTAATGTTAACAAATTGTATAAGTTACTTCACCTTAAATAAGAAATATCTTGTTTAAATATATATAAAATATATGATGACTTTTTTGGCTGAAAACCATGTGTTTGATAGATTGTGATTGATTGCGGTATGATTGATAGCAATTTTACACATTTTTTCAGCCAATTAACTAGCATTGTGATTGAACATGAATATTGAACATTATCAGATTGACCACTCTGTGATTGAACATAAAGTGAAGGAGCCCAGTGTGATAGAGTGCACATTGTGTTTTAAATCAAAAGAATCGAACAAAATGTGATTGAAAGTGTGCTGTTGTATTTCGTCATAGGAAAAAAAACACTTTCTACGACTGGCAATTTTATGTTTGAAAGTGTGTGATTTACACCAATTTGACTGATGCCCAAAATTGTGTGAATAATGTGTGATTTACACCAATTTTACTGATACCGAAAAGTGTGTGATTTACACCAAGTTTACTGATACCAAAAATTGTGTGATTTACACCAAGTTTACTGATACCCAAAATTGTGTGATTGATTGACATGTGATTGGAGGACTATGTGATTGATGACCATGTACACATGGGAGTCGTGCTGGGATTCCTATTGTGAATGGGTAAGTCATTACTTCCCTTTATTAAAATGTTATCTCCTTTATTGAAATGTAACATGTACCTCCCTTAATTGAAATATTATTGCCATTTATTGAAATGTTGCACTCCTTTTAGTTTATTGACACGTTTTGTAAGAAGTATTCCTCATAGTTGTTTAGCATAAATATATTATTGAAACAATATGGCATCAAGCCAAGGGACATCACTCTGTCTATAGTGTTTACAAGTCAAGTTTGGTGTTTATTAGTCAAATGTACCAAATGAGTTCAGCTGTTGTATATTCAAAGTTTATGCATTTCAATCTTGATACGTTTGATTCATATATACTCCCCCAACAACAAACAAGGAAAACAGATTCACCCCAGGCATCTGTCTGTCCGTCTGTAGACAAACTTGTCCAACAAAGTTATCCAACTATTTTCAACATTAAAACTTGCATGCATTGTTCCATATGGTATGGTTTCAATTTCTATTGCATGATTTTTAGAACTTACGTTAACATAAACACTTCGGGCTTGAGAGGGTATTTATGATGACAGTGACAAGCCCAAGTTTAAATTAGTTTAAAGTTCATATCTTAAAAATGTTTATTTTGACATTGTTAATTAAATAACAAAATAATTGCTTGTTGTAATAGTTTATGCTATAGCTTTATATGTTGTGGATTGTTTTTCTAGCATTGACCATCAAATTAAAAACAAAAGCTTTACCTTTTGCCACACTATGGTGATAATAATAATTATCTGATGCAAAAATCCTATGTTAAATTATAAGTTTACAGCAGCAAACAAGGGACATGACTCTATTGAAGATCTGAAATCGATAAAGCATGGATTGTGTCCCTTGATTTGCCTTGTAATGTATCTCACTTGTTCCAGGTCAGGAAAGTCAGGTTGACAGCTGAATACAAACAGAGCTGTCATGTTTAAACACCTGAGGCTTTTTTTCAATGCAAAGGTCATGTCTGTCTAAGGTTTAATGGTCTGCTGACAGCTATTAATTTTAAAGCAGTTTTTCTGCAGACATTGTTATTTTTTAGTGATGAGCAATATCTGGTTTTATTTGTTTATGTATATAAGCTAAATTATGTTTAATGCTCACCTGAGGCATAACATGCTCATGGTTTTTGTGATCTTTGACTGCCCTTACTTGTCCTTCGTGGGTGGTGATTTGTCCGTTGTCTGTCAAAATTTGCCTTGTTAACACTTTAGAGGACACATTAATTGTCCAATCTTCATGAAAGTTGGTGAGAACATTAGTACCAATTATGAAACTGAGTCATATGAGGTCAAAAATGAGACTGCCAATTGTCAAATTAAAGCAAAACACTTGTTTACAATCTAGAAGTTACATTTTTGTCAAATCTTTATGAAAATTAGTTAGAACATTAATTTTGTTCCAATGACAAATTCTCAGTTGAGTTTTAAAAATGGATCTGGGTTAAAAGCAAGAGATCCACATTATTTACAAAAATATCACAATAGCTTCTCAAAAGAGTTCAGTTCCTTCAGGGTTCAGATGAGCCAAAAATGTCAATTATTTCTTAATTTTAATGGAAAGTTAATAATAACCAACCAAACTGTAGTATTTCTGCAGAGTATTTCTTATTTTTAAAGGATGAGCAAACAAAATAATTTTTGTGGAGACTATGAAACCTTAACAACAATCTTTAAACTCATGGTGATGACAGATTGAAAGTCCTTTTGATGGTATCATACTAATTGCGGTAATCCAAATTTTGTTGTCCCTTTTGTAGTGTTATGGTATTCAGTTTTTATAAGTACATGTTATCCCAGTGGCAAATACCACAGAAATGGTGGTATTTTATAGACCACAGAAATGGTGGTATTTTATAGACCACAGAAATGGTGGTATTTTATACACCACAGAGATGGTGGTATTTTATACTCCACAGAGATGGTGGTATTTTATACACCACAGAGATGGTGGTATTTTATACACCACAGAGATGGTGGTATGTTATACACCACAGAGATGGTGGTATTTTTACACCACAGAGATGGTGGTATTTTATACACCACAGAGATGGTGGTATTTCAATTGATAACTGTTATTTACAGTCATTAACGTGGGGACTTGCTGACATGATTATCTGGTGCCACAGATTATATACAGATGACAAATTTCCCAGCATGCAAAGGGACCCTTTGCATGCTGAGAAATTTGTCGGCTGCTAAAATGTTGTCTGCTGAATTTCTAAAATTAGCATTTTCTTTGATTTTTTTTTCAAAGAATACTTTCAGAATAGCAAACAGTTTGGATCCTGATGAGACGCCAGGTTCTGTGGCGTCTCATCTGGATCCAAACTGTTTGCAAAGGCCTTCAAAATTCGGTTCCAGCACTGAAAGAGTTATATACAGATTATAGGCAGATTAACATTGCTATTTATGAAAAGTGGCCTGTTTTGATTTGTTACAATGTTACTTGTTTAGAGAAATCTTAATTTCCAATATAAACTAGATGTTTTACCTTAATGCGCACAACAGGAGAGAAACCTTGCATGTGGTCCTTTATTTAATTCTTTCAGTGCTGGAACTGAATTTTGAAGGCTTTTGCAAACAGTTTGGATCCAGATGAGATGCCACAGAACGTGGCATCTCATCAGGATCCAAACTGTTTGCTATCCTGATAGTATTCTTTGAATTATTTTTTTTTGAAGAAAATGCTAATTTGAGACATTCAGCAGACAACATTTTAGCAGACGACAAATTTCCCAGCATGCAAAGGGCTAAGCAATAGGCAAACACACACATAAGCAACAAACACACATGAATAAAATTTGGGTCAAAACCTTAAAGTGATCAATGAAAGGCATTAGAGATTTAAACTGGTGTTTAGGTCTCAGGTCAAAACCCTACAAGTGGCAGAGTTCCAATTAGGATTTGAAAAGGGCAGGATGCTCTTTTGTCAAAAGAGCACTTTAGTGAGCATGGTCATATATCCATCTGGCATAATATGTTCAATATAGCATGTGTTTTAAAAAATATATTTCATGTGGCATGCATTTTTAGTAAAAATATTTGTATCTATAATGAATACTTCTTTCAATTTGAATATTTAGTTAATAAATTGAAACTTCAACTAAAATTTGCTGTATATTAATGTGATTAGATAAAAACAAGGGCAGGGGAGGAGTCAGATGGGGCAGCTAGGGTGGGACCTTTGGGCAGCAGCCTGGTGCTGAACCCTTCCATTTAGGAGCTTGAGCAGTGAGGGGGCCCAGAGTTGAGTCACCCATCTCTTAACCCTTTTAGTGCTGGAACCGAATTTTAAAGGCCTTTTCAAACAGTTTGGATCCAGATGAGACGCCACAGAACGTGGCTTCTCATCAGGATCCATACTGTTTGCTATTCTGAAAGTATTCTTTGAAAAAAAATAAAAAAAAATGCTAATTTTAAAAATTCAGCACACAACATTTTAGCAGACCACAGATTACCCAGCATGCAAAGGGTTAAACATACCTTGGCTTTACCCAACACCCACTCATACAAACAGGATTTGAAGTAAAGCAAAGTGTTTCAAAATGTCCTGTCACATATAAATCTTGATTGCAAAATAGTACATGTACTTCAAAGTACATAAAACTTCTTGTATAAAACTTCTTTGAAGTTAAACAAAAGACAATTTCCCAGATATTACTTTAACAGAAAAATATACAATTTATAGATCAAATAAAGTTTAGAAGTCTCATTAAAACGTACTTCATTTTTATTTCCCCCATTGTTCCCAAGGTAGATTTAATGGAATGCAAACTATTTTTGTTTTGCTAATGTATTGTTCAACTTTGTTTAAAGGAATGCGGATTTAAATAGGGGATCAAGTAAATTAAAGTTTCTATTTGAGTACATAGATAAGCTTTTCGAAGGCCGCAAACAACTGATATTGTGAATTAACGCAATATTTAAAATTATTGTTTCAAAAACAAAATTAGAAATAATGAAAACATCCAAAAAAGCTCAGTGGTTTCAAAAGAACAAACTACTGAAGACAGGTTTTCACATAAAACAATGTTTCCTTGGGTTTTTTAATAGTCTGTTCACAGAAATTTTGTAGTGTGCACAAAAAAAAAAGTCAGTAAAAACTTTTTAAGAACTTTGTAATTTTGTTAGCTATAAATCCTTCTGCTGACCATTTGACAGAGCGTATCATGGCATGTCAAGGTTCGTAAGTCCATTTGACACACACTGTGAGCAAAGTAATTATACGTGACACCAATAAATGATGGTCTATTTTAATGAAAGTCATGAAAGTCATATTGTCAAGACACACTGTTACGATGGGTTAGGAATGTAGAACAGTATGTTGACTGTTGCCTGCCTAATTGATTCATGGACATTTTACGTCTGAGAGTGTTTTTGATGGTTAAAGTGTTTTGACTGGCTGGTTTTTAATCAGAACTACATTTTAAAATGTATGTTTTAAAACTTAATCAAATAAACAACAAAAGCATCATTATACATTTCAAATAAAAAAATGAAATAATATTAATTTCTAAAATAATTGAATGTGTAACAATGCAAAAATTCCAAAAAAATCAACAGTTAAGCCGTGATTTTCTATGAATATCTTGAAAATGTTTTGTACAAAAAGATCCGGTTTGTTTGTGTTTCTGATCTAAATCATTGATTGTTTGACAATTCATGTTTATAAGTAATACCATATGAAAACAAAAACATGGCTGGTTTACTTCATATTATTAACTTTATCATATTTTTTGTTGTATATGTCATTGCCATTCTATGTAATGAAGTGTCTTTTTGTACAATCTAGAGTTTTGTGTTAATCAATATTAAAATATGTAATAGATCCTTACAGTTCATAACCTCAATTTCTCATCAAGAGCAATATTATATATGTGTTGTTTTAAATAAATTTGTATTCAGTTGAAACTATACTTTAGTGTAGCTTAACGAGTTATCAAATTTCATGAAGTCAGTGTCATAATTGTCGCAAAAATTACCCTTAGATTAATGCACTATGTGCTGTGACACCATGTTGATTACTGTATGTAATTGCCACATGTTGTCTAAGATAGATTGTAGGACAAACGGCACCCGAACAATCGGCTCCCTGCATAATGTGCATTCCCAGACAAGCAGCACCTCGTTAAATTGTCAACCGATTGTCGGGGTTAACAATTAAATTGGGTGCCAATCATCCAGGTCGACAAATTTACCAGGTGCAGATTTGTCCGGGAATGCAAAAAAATGCAGGGAGCCGATTGTCCGGGTGCTGTTTGTCCAGGTACCCTTAAAATAAGAACCCAACAATACACAATCAGGTAAAAAAAATGTCCTTTGTTCAGTCCAGATAATGATCTTATAATTTACTNCATATTTGACAAGGTTTGACAGCAATACATCAACTGCGAGTCTCACGGAAACAACACTAGTCTAAATCGCATTGTTTCTCATTAGCAACACTTCACTAATATAATGATTTGTATTTGAATGTTTTGTGTATAAGTTTATTTTATTTTTCAAGAAGTAAATTTAATGACCACTTCATAAAAGAAGATATTAGCAACCACCATTATCAGTTTAAACTGCTCACCACGAGCCTTTTTTTGGAATCATCAAAATATTTGTGTGTCATGACAATTGCTGATCTTTGGGAGTGTGAAACTAGTCTATTACAAGTGTAAGACACAAACATTCCTTGGATTTAGCAACTATGACATGCTCTGGGAAAACTGGGCTACATGCATGTTTGTGAAAAGTAATCCCAGATAAGCCTGTGCAGTAGGCAAGGCTTATCAGGGATGACACTTTCAGCTTTTATGGATGTTTTCAATTAAAGGAAGTCTCTACTACATAAACATCCAAACTGGACCAAAGGTTTTCAGACTGCACAGGCTAATCTGGGACGACACTTTATGCCCATGCATTAAGCCCCATTTTTCCAGAGCGAGGATAAAGTATTAGAAATGCCACTGGACTGGTCCTGCCTTCTACCCTTCTTCACTGTGCCTATTGTGGTTCTAAATCTTTCCTTTTCAGTCTGTAATCCGCTAACCAAGAAGTTAATTGATTATGCAGATCATTCAGTTAATCAAGTGAACCAACTACCTGTATAAATAATAGTGTAGCAGTTTTCATCAGAGATTCCTTATCCTTATGTAATAGATAAGGAAGATTAATTATATACTGGACCAGAGTTTTGCCAGTCAAACCTTTTCCACATTTTGTCAACTTAGGTATTAACCAGCACGCTATGTTGGAGCATGTACTGTGCAAATTGTGCTTAGTCGGTTTACTATGTATTTTTGTTAAAATTTGTAAAATAAGATGTCTGTTACGTATGTTGAAACATGAACAGTGTTGATTTTTGTCAGCAGTTTTTGTTTGTTTTTCGCTGAGTGCCAATCTTATCAGCCTTAATGAGTATATGTCAACTTGTCACAGATGTTAAAAACAAGGTCAGGTCTACTCAGGTCTTGTTAAGCACACTCTTGGAACATTATATTGTGAAAAATTATAAGTTTGAAAGACTAAGGTTGATCTTATTCAAGAGCTTAGTATTGCTATAATTGGTTATAGGTTGTATAAAATAAGCTTATGGCATATGGGGTCTATATTGCTGTTGTTCATAACCAAAAATTGATATTAAAAATTAAGCTAGCTTTAGAACAAATCTTATACTTATAGTCTTTAAGACTATTTGCAACGCCAACAGATTTTTGAAGCAGAATTCAATAATCTTGCCCATATTTTTTTGTAGAGAAATTATTGTTAAAACAGCAACACAAATATTTTATTGATCAGCTATTGATTATAATTATAGCTAACCAATACTAACTTGGCACTGACCTTTATGCATTATTATTTTAAAGTACTGTCAAAAAGAATAAATTAGTTTCCGTACTGGAAGTAAATTTTAATTGATTGAAGCCTATGGCAAGTAGTATACTGTTTAGTTTTGTCTCATTTAACTTGCAAGAACAAACCAAATGGAACAAACCAAATGGAATGAACCAAATGGAACAAACCCAAAGTAACTTCAATTATGCTAATTAATAGAGTTCACAAGTACATTAAAAGAATGTTTTCAAAGCATAATAATTGGTTTATTGTCATAATGTCAATTTTCGAGACTCTAGAATGTCTCATGTATTGTAAATAGTTTTGCATGGCTATACACACTAGATTTCTTACACTAGATTGTTATTTTCTTTCTTGCAAGGGGACTTATAATTTGATACCTGTCTGCATTGTATATAGAGAATATTATGTAAACACTAACTTTTAAAGCTGGTAGGCATGTAAAGCACAAGTTTATCTGACACCCAGAGTTTCCTTCAATAAAATCATTTAGCTGTTTGTTAAATGACAGTCTGGCCAGCATTTGGACAGTTTATGTGGAACTTATACACCAGTGTGGATTGCTTGCCATTCATTCAAGTTAGAATATACTTATAAGGCGGTGGTTTAAATAGCTTAAAGAAGTATGTGTACTTGACCAAAAAAAAAACAGTGTTACATTAACAACATTTAGGTGCGGATTTTAACAAGGATTTTTGCGGTAAAAAAAGAGGAGATAAAAGTGTGTGAATAATAATGTATTTGTGCTAAAAAGAGGAGCTTAAATGTGTCTTAAGTTGTAAAATTTGAGAATTTTGCACTATTCGAGGGGGTATACAGTGTATTGACTTTTTTCATGTATATACCCAGTGTACATTCACCAATCTTTTTTACAAACTTGAAATACATCTTTCATATCTGACAAAATTCTGATGCATATTTTATGGCGAAATTCAGCATTGTTTTTTTTATTTAGTGAAGCATTTATTTTGATGTGCAGATATTAAACATTTTATGGTTAAACAGTAAAACTGTACATTTTATTGTTAAACAGTAAAACTGTGCATTTTGCTGTATAGGTATTATATAATTCACAAGGGTGTTTTATGATCGTTACATGTTAACAGGTACATTATGTTACTAAAGCAATTGACATTACATTTGATGTTGACCTTATCTAATGTCCGGGATTGAAATTTTAGTATGTAACCATTTAGTATCATGCAAATTATAGGGTAGTTATTTATGAAGTCGATTGTATGTTCCTTATGCAATACAAAAAACTAACAACAACAAATTGTCTTCCTAGTGCAGTGGTTGGTTCTTATATAATTTGATATACTCCTGTTTTTGTGAGATACAGAATTTAAGTTAACAAGGACAGTAATTTAAGAGGAGTGTTTCTTTGAAGGCATATTTTATGCCAAATAAACATTGTTTGATTCTTTTCAATCAAAATGTTATTTAATTTCCTTAGGCCATTCAAAAAAAAATCTTTGTGCAATAAATTTCTCTTTGTCCTATAAATAAATTATTCTTTCCCTATAAAAAATATTTTTTGTTTTGCAATAAACTGCGAAATGTTTAACTAAACATTCATAGATCTTGTTATAAATCAATATTGTCGTCAATAAATTAAAGATATTGCTGAAAAGGGATGGATTATACAACTTTGCTTTTGAAACTTTTGATAAAAAATTATTGTGTACCAGTTTAATCAATAAAAACCAACCAGCAATCTTTACAAATCATTTTTTTTTGTCTAGACAAATCCTTTTGTAAATAAGTAAATAACGCATTGTGTATGGTTAAACAATATGTCATATTTTAGTAAAAGTCAATAAAGAAAACACGCAATTTGGTGATATGGGTTAAGAAAACAATGTTTTCACTCCATAAACAATTAATATGGTATATTTCTTATGTAGACGTATATAAATCATTGGCCCAAACAAAGAATAGTTTGAATGAAATCAATCAATTTNTTAAAGTATCTTGTATCTACCTGTCACAAATGGGGTTGGTGTTCATGCAAATGTCCACATCTGTAAAATCTTTAAAGTACATGACATACTTAAGATAAGGCTTTCTGCAATACATTATCAACTTAATATAGCTGGAGTACTATTTGCTTTGAAGCAGGAAGTATTTTTATAAATTAAAGTATGGTTAACTTATTGTCAAATACATGCAACATATGACCTATAAATATCATTTGCCCAAACAAAGTATTTGTCTAAATGAAATCAATCAATTTTACCGCAATATCAGTATTGATCACTTATTGATCAGTTGAACAAAGCAATCTTTGTGAACATTGCCTTACTGTTCAAGTGAATTTCTAATGATCATTGTTTTATGATACAGTTTTGCCAGAGGGGTGGGGGGGAATGCTATAGGGAGATATAAGTGTCTTGTATATACCTGTCACAAATGGGGTTTGGTGGTGTTTATGCAAATGTGAAACATCTACGACTGTACTTAAGATTAGGTTTTCTGCAATAAATTATCCACTTATCACTTAATATCACTGGAGTAGTATTTGCTTTGAAGCAGGAAGTATTTAAGCCCTGCTCTGGGAAAATGGGGCTTAATGCGTGTGCATAAAGAGTTGTCCAAGATTTGCCTGTGAAGTCCGCACATGCATTTTAACAGAGCTCGGCTCATTTGTCTAAATTGAGGTAACATTTGGTCAAATGCATGGAAAACACACATTATTAATTTTAAACTATGGTACATTAAAGTGTAGTAAAGAATTAAATAATGGCCTAACACATTGATGCACACTCATATCAATGTTTTTATTCAACTGTAAAATAAGATTTTCATTTTCTCAGCTCATTATTTTTATAGGCCAGAAGTTTCATTTACCTTTTATTGTTAATGCTCAGATACATTTTCTTTTCACTCACCAATGCATATGCCAGTGATACTGCCCCATTTCAATGGTAATTATTGTTATTTGTGAGCGAAGCTCACAAATAATGCAGATGCAATTTTGCAAATCAGTATGGCTTAGCTACGGTAGGGCCCGTAACCCATGACTGTCTGTGTGGATAACTGCAGTAAAATTTTGCAGACGACAATAACCACCTCATCTGCCTGTTCTTACTGGTATACTACATAGTGTGTATTTAACAGCTTGTAAGACAATGTTGGCCAGTCTAGTGTTTATCATTGAAATCTGTACATATTGGCTGCTTTCAGGGAAAACGGGGCTTAATGCATTTCAAATAAGATAAGCCTGTGCACACTGAATAGCTGTATCAATGATTTGGGAAAAAAAACACATCTCTATCTGTGCTTTAAAGACCCACTCTTTATAAATTTGAATGGGCTGTGATCATTTCAAACTTGCGATATAAAAGCTATAACATAATTTTGAAAACTAAGTTGCGTCTAAGATTATACAACATCAAACAAATTCAGTGCCTTAAGCGCTTTGATTTTGAATAATCTAGTTGAGCCTATCTCTGGGAAAACGATCACTTAATACATGTGCGTAAAGTGTTGTCCCAGATTGATTTATATATTTATATTGACTGCACTGCCTGTGCAGTCTGCACAGGCTAATCAGGGAAAAACACTTCCTGCCTTAACTGGATTTTTACAAAGAAGAGACTTACTTTAAACAAAAAAGTACCATCAAACCAAATAGTGACATCCCTGATTAGCCTGTGCGGACTGCACAGGCTAATCTGAGACAACACTTTAGGCACATGCAATAAAACCAGTTTTATCAGAGCGCGGCTCAAATTCAATTTACTCTTTGATGTACATGACAGCGAGTATGTCCCTTTAAAAATGATAAATGTACATGACAGCGAGTATGTCCCTTTAAAAATGATAAATTGTGTGACCAGCAGCAAATTTATAGTCATGCTTGAAATTGTTTATGTTACCTTAAGGGTTGATGAAACAGATGGGGTAAGATGTAGCAAATATGGAGCAGGTTTTTACAGCTATGTTCAATTTTCCAATTCAGTGACACTGCTTTTGTGACTAAGTCCATGTGAATTTGAAATTCATGGGGAGGGTGTGTGAAAGTTGTGATTAATGGCAAAAGGCCAGAATAGGATTGTTGTTTTTTTATCAAATAATGGTTAATATAAATGAAACATTGACATGAAAAATTTAAATTGTGAGACTTTGACAATTTCTGGCTTAAGCGTGGAACTGTTGTATCTGCCTACATATAAGTAGTTCTCTGTGAAATCGGGGCTTAATGCATGTGCGTGAAGTTTCTTCTCTGATAAGCCTGTGCAGTCTGCACAGGCTTATCAGGGATGACACTTTCAGCATACACTGGATTTTTGTTTAGAAGAGACCTCCTTTAAAGGAAAATAATCCATAAAAGCGGAAAGTGTTGTCCCTGATAATTTGAGATTACACTTTAGGCACATGCATTAAGCCCTGTTTTCCCAGAGAGCGGCACATATGTCATTATAAGGTTGAATAGTTTTGCACTCCACCCACCTCTTCTGGGGAAAAAAAACTTAAAATTTCCTTAAGGGTTAATTCTGTGGGATTATAATTAATAATAAGGCAACCACTATTCATTCGCTAATGAGTTATTTGAGGGTAATAATTAGTAAAAACTTCCTTTATAGATGAAGAATGCTTATTATAAACTTAAATGAGAATTCCGCATGTTTCCAGTTGAGTCACGTATTTGATGAAACAGTCTCTAATTGGGAAACATCAAGTTCATTATGTTTCCACAAGTTTCAAGGACATTATTATTAAAGTCAAGTGCATGACACGAGTAGTGTTGGAAATAATGAAATAATCGTCATTACCATTAGTCAAATAATCATCATGAACATACTGGTCATTGTTTCAGTTATACGACATTACAGTTTATGCCTTATGGGTGTTTTCATGATGTACTGATGCTGTATGAAGGTGACATTTACTGTGATGTTCTAAACAAAGAAAACATCCCATTTAACTTTCAAGTACCATGTAATGAAGGGTTGAAGGTCTAACTCCTTTTAGTTACATTGTGATGCTTCTAAACGTTTTATAGAGACTAGAAAAAGCAATATAAAAATAAGAGGTGGTTTACCATACATGGTTTGGAATAAAATGTTGTGAAGAGAATCGGAGATATAACACTTACATTGAGCTGTTGCTAGACGCGCGAAATATGGCAGCTATAAACGGACACATTGAGGATCTTAATCTCGACTTCTCCGATCGTAACTGGGAGTCGAGGACCCAAAACAAGCCGAAAGCAGTATTCGATTTTCACGTTCACGAGTCCGAGAGCGATGGTTCTGAAGCAAGTTCTGAGTCCGAGTTCGAACATGAGGAGGTTGATATGGACGATGAGTATTTCTTCGATCACAGACTCGACTTCGGTCATTACGTGCCAAAGGTCGTACCTGTAACTGATGCTGTGCCAAAGGTCGAGGTAGTAACTGATGCTGTCCCAAAGGTCGAGGTAGTAACTGATGCTGTGCCAAAGGTCGAAGCCGTTACTGTATACAACACTAACAATATCACGGTGACCGACAGTAAAAGTATTTTGTTGACTTCAAGTTTGTTACCTGGTGTTCACAAAGTACATGGGAGTAATAGTACTTCAAGGAAGACTAATTTGACTAATGGTGAGACCGCTGCAGACGCAAATGTAACTGAGCTCCACAGAGCCTTTTCTGTGGATGAAAACAGCAACGAGAAAAAACGTGTGTCAAATGGTGCTATTTGTGTGGAGGACGTCAATGGAACTTTGTCGACTCTCGACGGATTGACGTCTGCTGTAGAGAAATTCAGTGCAGCTGTGAGTTTGGTTTGTAGAGTTTTATATTTGATAACCAGGATAGCCATTGTAACCAACCTAAACAAAAAATGTATCATTGTGGTGGTGATGGTGGTGGAAGTGTGTTTTTTTATGCCCCCAGTAGGGGCATATAGCAGTTGAACTGTCTGTCAGTCTGTCTGTCAGTCTGTGCGTCAGTCCGAAAACTTTAACATTGGCCATAACTTTTGCAATATTGAATATAGCAACTTTATATTTGGCATGCATTTGTATCTCATAGAGCTGCACATTTTGATTGGTGAAAGGTCAAGGTCATCCTTCAAGGTCAAAGGTCAAAAAACATAATCCCAGGGAAGTCACAAGCTTTAAAGGGAGATAATTTCTATACCTGCCAAATGATAAATATAAATTTTATTTCAAAGCGGCGCAGTAGGGGGCATTGTGTTTCTGACAAACACATCTCTTGTTTCTGTCAAATTTTGCCCCAAATTTCGAAAATCTCAAACATTTTATATTTTCCCAAATGACTGCATAAAATTCCTTATTGAAGGTTTCAATAAACAAAATTGATAAAATACTTAATAAATCTCAACTTTTAGGGCATTAATATGGTTTGAAGTGTACAGTCTGTTTTAGCTCAGTTCGTGGGGTGGTTAATTGATTTCAAATTAAATTGTTGATTTGTTTTGGTTGAAGTGCTGATAATGAATTGTTTTTTTTTTAGCTCACCTGTCACGAAGTGACTGGGTGAGCTTATGTGATCGTGTGATGTCTGGCGTTCATGCATCCGTCCGTCAACAATTTGTTGTGTAGACAGTAGAGATCACAGTTTTCATCCAATCTTAATGAAATTTGGTCAGAATGTTTATCTTGATGAACTCTGGGTTGGGATTGTATTTGTGTCATCTGGGATTCAAAAACTTGGTCACTAGGTCAAATAATCGAAAACCCGTGTGTTGGCAATAGAGGTCACAGTTTTCATTTAATCTTTATGAAATTTGGTCAGAATGTTTATCTTGATGAAATCTGGATTGGGATTGTATTTGGGTCATCTGGGGTCAGAAACTAGGTCACCAGGTCAAATCATAGAAAAACCTTGTGTAGACAATAGAGGTCACAGTTTCCATCAGATCTTTATGAAACCTTGCCAGAATGTTTATCATGATGAAATCTGGATTGGGATTTATTTGGGTCATCTAGGGTCAGAAACTAGGTCACTAGGTCAAATCATAGAAAAACCTTGTGTAGACAATAGAGGTCATAGTTTTCATCTGATCTTAATGAAATATGGTCAGAATGTTTATCTTGATAATATCTGATTTTGGATCGTATATGGGTCATCTGGGGTCAAAAATTAGGTCACCGGGCCAATTCTAGTAAAAGGTGAGCGATTCAAAGCCATCATGGT
>VMBQ01002471.1:95786-110644 GCA_007657795.1 Dreissena rostriformis | reverse complement strand
TTTGTTTGTGTAGACAGTAGAGGTCATAGTTTTCATCCAATCTTTATGAAATTTGGTCAGAATGTTTATCTTGATGAAATCTGGGTTGGGATTGTATTTGGGTCATCTGGGGTCAGAAACTAGGTCACTAGGTCAAATCATAGAAAAACCTTGTGTAGACAATAGAGGTCACATTTTTCACCAGATTTTAATGAAATATGGTCAGAATGTTTGTCTTGTTAAAATCTGGGTTGGGATCAAATTTGGGTCATCTAGGGTCAAAAACTAGGTCACTAGGTCAAAGTTTAAAAAAAACTTGTGTAGACAGTAGAGGTCACAGTTTTCATCCAATCTTAATAAAATTTGGCCAGAATGTTAATCTTGATGAAATCTGGGTTGGGATTGTATTTGGGTCATCTGGGGTCAAAAACTAGGTCACTAGGTCAAATCATAGAAAAACCTTGTGTAGACAATAGAGGTCACAGTTTTCATCCAATCTTTATGAAATTTGGTCAGAATGTTTATCTTGATGAAATCTGTGTTATGATTGTATTTCAATTAGATCTTTATGAAACTTTGTCAGAATGTTTATCGTGATGAAATCTGGATTAGGATTTATTTGGGTCATCTGGGGTCAGAAACTAGGTCACTAGGTCAAATCATAGAAAAACCTTGTGTAGACAAAAGAGGTCATTGTTTTCATCTGATCTTAATGAAATATTGTCAGAATGTTTATCTTGATAATATCTGATTATTGTATATGGGTCAACTGGGGTCAAAAATTAGGTCACGGGGCCAATTCTAGTAAAACCTTGTGTAGATGAAAGAGGTCACAGTTTTCATCACCTCTTAATGAAATTTTGTCAGAATGTATTAATTGATGAAATCTGGCTTGGGGTTGTATATGGGTCATCTGAGGTCATAAAGTAGGTCATCTGGTCAAATCATAGTAAAACTGACAAAGATTGTTCAAATCATGCCATGCCACTGGGCAAGCCCATGTCACAGGTGAGACTGGGCAAGCCCATTTCACAGGTGAGCGATCTAGAGTCATCTTGGCCCTCTTGTTTGTGATAAAGCAAGAAAAAACACTTATAATGGAGCCTTGCTTTGGACAAATGGGGCTTAATGCATGTGCGTAAAGTGTAATCCCAGATTAGCAGGAACAACACTTTCCATTTTAATAGTATTTTTCTTTTTATGAAAGTTACTTATTAGTTAAAATCTTCTTACAAAAAGTTAAGGTAAAAAGTGTAGTCCCTGATAAGCCTGTGCTGAATGCACAGGCTAATCTGGAACATCACTTAACGCACATCCATAAAGCCCTGTTTTCCCAGAGCATGACTAAATTTCAGCGATTATATAAAGGGAGTGAAATCTTACAGCTGTTGTTTGTTTAACTGTTATAGAGAGTGCCTTCCCTTGATGTGTCCTAATATTGAGATATTGTTTGTTTGAGTTTGGATCAGATTTATTGGCATTAATTAATAACAGAGCATTAATCTGTTGTTTTCTTTAGGAAACAGTTAAATACAATGCAATTAGGGAACAATGTGTTTTTTCATTTATAATTTGAATAATTTTAATTTAAAGTTCTATCAGCTGTCAGATTGTTAAATCTAGATTGTTAGATTTAGTGTGTGTCTTAACCTTTAAGACAATAATGGAATGTTAAGGAAAATTTACTTGGACTATTTTTTATGGAGTTAAGGACAGCCATTTTTTTCACATTACCCTCCTGTTCTTGCAAGTTTACATATTGACATGACTCGGGGGACATTGGAAATGTAAAACAGTGGCCAACAATGTTTTTGGCAAGATCGTATGCAGATTGTATTTGCATATGGACAAAACAAAATGCAAATGTCTGTTGTGGGAAGGGTGGTTTTCTAGTCCTCAATTTCTGGTGCACATTAGTTGCAATCGTTTCTTATATTTCTAGCAAGTTTTTGTTTTCATTTCTTCAGAGGACCTGATTGGCTTAATTAATGAATTGTATTGAACATGTTTTAGTAGTTTTCATAATTGTATTTGGGAAAGGCTTGACTTTTGATTGGCTCAGATTTTATTCTTTCCCTAAAAAAAATTCTACCACATGACCAGTTTCTATATTTGTACAAGTAATACATTTATCTTCTGTTCTATTTGAAAAGCTTTATTCTGTTTGCCACTTGTCTCTACAGTCTCTTTTTGATAAATTTCATCAAAATTTCATTTATCCATACAAATGGCATGCTGTGTGTAACACAGGCTATAGTTATCACAGACAATGGTCGCAATTCATGCTATACTGTGTTACACAGGCTATAGTTATCACAGACAATGGATTGCGCCATTCATGCTTTACTGTGTTACACAGGCTATAGTTATCACAGACAATGGTCGCCATTCATGCTTTACTGTGTAACACAGGCTATAGTTATCACAGACAATGGATTTCGCCATTCATGCTGTGTGTAACACAGGCTATAGTTATCACAGACAATGGATTTCGCCATTCATGCTGTGTGTAACACAGGCTATAGTTATCACAGACAATGGATTTCGCCATTCATGCTGTGTGTAACACAGGCTATAGTTATCACAGACAATGGATTTCGCCATTCATGCTGTGTGTAACACAGGCTATAGTTATCACAGACAATGGATTTCGCCATTCATGCTGTGTGTAACACAGGCTATAGTTATCACAGACAATGGATTTCGCCATTCATGCTGTGTGTAACACAGGCTATAGTTATCACAGACAATGGATTTCGCCATTCATGCTGTGTGTAACACAGGCTATAGTTATCACAGACAATGGATTTCGCCATTCATGCTGTGTGTAACACAGGCTATAGTTATCACAGACAATGGATTTCGCCATTCATGCTGTGTGTAACACAGGCTATAGTTATCACAGACAATGGATTTCGCCATTCATGCTGTGTGTAACACAGGCTATAGTTATCACAGACAATGGATTTCGCCATTCATGCTGTGTGTAACACAGGCTATAGTTATCACAGACAATGGATTTCGCCATTCATGCTGTGTGTAACACAGGCTATAGTTATCACAGACAATGGATTTCGCCATTCATGCTGTGTGTAACACAGGCTATAGTTATCACAGACAATGGATTTCGCCATTCATGCTGTGTGTAACACAGGCTATAGTTATCACAGACAATGGATTTCGCCATTCATGCTGTGTGTAACACAGGCTATAGTTATCACAGACAATGGATTTCGCCATTCATGCTGTGTGTAACACAGGCTATAGTTATCACAGACAATGGATTTCGCCATTCATGCTGTGTGTAACACAGGCTATAGTTATCACAGACAATGGATTTCGCCATTCATGCTGTGTGTAACACAGGCTATAGTTATCACAGACAATGGATTTCGCCATTCATGCTGTGTGTAACACAGGCTATAGTTATCACAGACAATGGATTTCGCCATTCATGCTGTGTGTAACACAGGCTATAGTTATCACAGACAATGGATTTCGCCATTCATGCTGTGTGTAACACAGGCTATAGTTATCACAGACAATGGATTTCGCCATTCATGCTGTGTGTAACACAGGCTATAGTTATCACAGACAATGGATTTCGCCATTCATGCTGTGTGTAACACAGGCTATAGTTATCACAGACAATGGATTTCATGCTTTACCCACTAATAATCCAAACAACTGTTCTGCCAAAAAATGTATGTTGCCTTAAATGATTTCTCAAGCAATATCGCTTTGATTGGTTGGTTTGTCTTTGCAAATGTAAGTGACCGTCTTTGAAATTAGGCTAACTGAGCTGCAATGCTTGTACTGTCGCATTAGGGTTATGTCCCTTGGTAGCTCCAATTATCGTGAAAATGAGAGGAAATTACTCCAATTTCCATTAATTTCCGACATTGAGTTAGATGTATCTGACATGATTACTTGTTTCGATACAAATATTGATATGAAAATGTGTTAAATAATCATGTTGAATTAACTGTAACATACAAACATTGATAGTGAAAATCTTAAAAATACTTTATTAAATGATTTTTAAATTTGTATCTATTGCTGCAAGACTTGTAGTTTTACCAATACGCTGTCACAAACTTTTCTTTACAGCAAACAACGGTAGTTAAACAAATGCATAATTTTTAACATAACATTATGTCAATTTATGTGTTTTAATGTAATAATTATGTAGCTATGTTTGTATGTTTAAATAATTTTACATACACATGTTGAGATATATAGATCTTGCTACTTTCCTTTAAAGTGCGAGATTATTACAAGATACAAATTTGTTTTTGTGAAAAAACCAATATTAATTAAGTTTATTTGTTATAGTTTGTTAATGCTGGTAGAAACTGTATGTAATGTTTGTTGTTAACCCTTTGAGCGCTGGAACCAAATTTTGAAGGCCTTTGCAAACAGTTTGGATCCAGATGAGACGCCACACAACATGGCGTCTCATCAGGATCCAAACTGTTTGCTATTCTGATAGTATTCTTTGAAAAAAATCGAAGAAAATGCTGATTTTAGAAATTCAGCAGACGACATTTTAGCAGACGACAAATTTCCCAGCATGCAAAGGGTTAAAATTATAAATTGAGCCTCGTTGGGAAAAAACTGGGCTTAATGCCTGTGCGTTAAGTGTTGTCCTAGATTAGCCTGTACACATACATGGATTTTTGTTTAGAAGAGACTTCTCTAAACAAAATATTCCATTATAGCAGAAAGTGTTGTCCCTGATAAGCATGTGCTGACTGTACAGGCTTATCCGTGACGAAACTTAACGCACACGCATTAAGCCCAGTTTTCCCAGCACAAGGCTCATTTAATAATATGCAATCAATCTGATGGCAACCCTGGCAACCAATCTGATGGCTAATTGTATATGTTGATTTATGTTTGACGCCTAGTGGTTCCTTGATGGAGGTAGTGTGTCCCTATGATGGTTGGCATTGAAATTCTCTCATGATGGAATGAATATGAGAGGCGCTTTGGGGCAACCATGCTTAATGCATGTGCGTAAAGTGTTGTCCCAGAATTGCCTGTGCAGTTTGCGCCGCGTTATCAGGGACAACACTTTCGGCTTTTATGGCATATTTCGTTTTATAAGGAAGTCTCTTCTAAATAAAAATCTAGTCTAGGCTGAAAGTATCATCCCTGATAAGTCTGTGCAGTCAACACAGGCTAATCCGCGACAATACTTTTTGAACATGCATCATGCATGGTTATCCCAGAGACCTGCTTATTTCAGTTGTAGATAATAGCACGCAGTTGCACGTTTTTATCAATTAATTTAAACTCCTTGAACAGACAAACTTGGAAGGATGGAAAGCTACATATTGGTTTACTGGTTAATTTGATGAATTGTAACCGAGGATATAACTCCTGAGAAATATACCAAAGAATATGGTGCAAAGGAAATAAAGGAACTGTCCAAACAGAAGTTATATTTATTGTTGATTATTACAAATCATGTATCCATGTGATGACGCGTAAACATAAACAACATCTGTAGTGCTTGGATTGTGAAGACCATTGACTTGTCAACAAACGGACATTCAGGGACACCCTTGTTTTCTCAATAGCTGTTCTGTAACAACAATGCTGAATTAGATGTTCGTTATCCTTTGTTCGGTCATTTTCCAGAACTTTCTAAAATTCACTAGGAGCACAATAACAATAACAAGATCATTTACCTTGCACTATCCTTCAAAGGTCAATAAATATGTAAACATCCAATGACTCCTGAAGGATTGAACATCAACCGATGCATTTGTATTTTGGTCAACATTTTTAATGCAAGTATAAATAGTTTAACCGAAACCTTTAAACTTACATCAAGATCTGAAAATAATTTGATAAGACATTAGTCTTGAATACTGATAAGTTTATTAAGCGGGCTTTGAAAACCTGAACTATGAGCCTTGGCAAGTTCAGGTTTTTAAGCTGAGTATGTTTTGTAATAATCTCATCATTTTCCCATTTTTACTATCTTTATTTTGAACGTAAAAAAGAAAATGGGTGCAAAGCCACACTTATATGTCAAATGACGTCAAGATAATATAGATAACTATGTCACTACAGTGCATGTGTTTGCTGGAACAATTGTGTTGTACACGACAAAATTCATCAGGGTGTAGGTTCTTATCTTGTTAATGTGGGAATGATGATGGAATAACAAATCAAGTTGTACGTTCAAAAATGGTTGGGGCATTTATTAAGAGAAAACACCATAACTTTTCAAGTCTGTGGTATTTCCTAATAGCGGAAGACAATATGTATACCAATTACAGATATACAAATAAATGACTGTCTGGAGGAAGAACGATAGCCAAAACTCAGGGTTTTTTCTGCCTATTTTGGGAAAAGGAGTCTGACCAAATTTGGAATTTTTTATCAACAAAATTGTCCATTTCGGAAATTTTTGCTTTGATGAAACAGCTCATTTTGGGAAAACATTGTGAATTTATCATGCTTAAATAAGTCAGTGGTTTAACAAATAAATTTGTTTTTATTTGTAATTTTGTCTTCTTTATATATACACATGCAATATTGGGCATGTTCAACGCTTATTCATTTCATATTTGAATGTATTTGATGAAGACTGAACTTTACCTGAGTCGCTCAAGGCTTTATTACGTCGCAGATGAGGGGAAAAAACTTTTTCAATATATATATAAATTATGGTTACTTATTACGATTTTAAAAAAAAAAAAAAATAGTTGGGGAAATATGTAATCAAGATTCGATTTGGAACAGTTCCGTTTGCTTTGGGAATGCCTCCGTTTTCCAGAGGCGCAGACAGTGCTGAAAACCCCCTGAAACTTGGTAGTTTTCTGGTAGATATGACTGGCGGGATGTCTTCATCTTTTGGCAGACATTATGACTGGTCATTTGATATGAGATATATCTTGTCGTTTGTATTCCCTATTCATGATCCCTCATTTACCGATATTTGATAATTCTGTCCCGCATGCAAATGCCAGAGTAACGATGTTTTTCCTCCGCACGCACTTTCCTCCGCACGCACGATTCAGTTTGAAGATATGAGAACCACTGTAACAGTAGTAAGCTAATAAAGGATGCCCTTGGGTAATAAGGCTGCTTTTTCTAGACATAAAAGTGTGTGGGCAAGTTATTACAGGAATCATATCGATTCTTACATTTATGAGCAAGCAGTATCATGTTCCATCTAAGTTAATTCTACAACAACGAAAACCCCAAAGAAACAAGACCAAAATTAAGGGGAATTTTATGCTGGTATGTTTAAAAAAAAGTATACTCCACTGTTTGCTATTAAATGATATAATTTGTATTAAATTGACATTCTTTTGCTGTTATATGAAGATACTTGTGTAAACTGTACTTTCTGTTCTTTAAATTAAAGCATTTTGTGGCATTATTTCTAAGACCTTAAGACAGCAGTTCAAGATTTACGAGAAACTCATATGAGCAGCATTCGGGGAAAACTGGGCTTAATGGGTGTGTGTTAAGTATCATAACATGATTAGCATATGCAGTCAACACAGGCCAATCAGGGACAACACTTTCTGCCGCAACTGGATTTTTGTCAAGAAAAGACTTCTTTATTCAAACAAAAAATTCCAAGCTGAAGAGTAGGTTGTGGGCAAAATGGACAGGTGCTGGCGTGATAAAAAAATATTTGTATGTCATTTTACAATTTGTGGGCGTGGCAAATCCAACTCACATTTGATAAATTTGTTATGCCTTATGGGAATAAATGTGTCATGTTCTGAGAAAACTGGGCATAATGCATGTGCGTAAATTGTCATCCCAGATTAGCCTGTGCAGTCTGCACAGGCTAATCAGGGACGACAATTTCAGCTTTTATGGAATTTTTCGTTTAAATGATGTCTCTTCGTAGAGAAAATCTAGTTTATGCGGAAAGTATCATCCTGGACTGCACAGGCTAATCTGGGACGACACTTTACGCACATGCATTATGCCCAGTTTTCTCAGAACACGACTCAAATGCTTAAAAAAGCATTCACATTGGTCATTATTGTTAAATTTTAATAAGCTTGAGTGACACTAGGAGTGGTTGTAGTCATGTAAAATATAACGTGGGCATTAATGTTTCATTTAAGGGTAAGTCTCGCACAAATCTCAACCTTTGCGTGAATATTTGCTATTTTATTAGCATTTTAAAGAGATTTTTTGCAGGAAACTATGTTATATTCATCAACTAAAAACTCATATATATGAGCTTGTCAAATAAATTAATTACATGTTTTCTCGCCGGACAGTAATATCACAGTTATGTTGACTTTTATATAGCATTGTGTAAACTGGAATGCTGTTTGCCAAGGCCTTTTTTCTAGATGCTAGGCATAAATGGGTTAATAGGTCATATTATTAAAGACAATTCATGCTTTGCATGCTTTTACCAAATGCATAATTTAATATTGATTTGTGAAGCAATTAAATAATAAAATAATGGAAAAGTTACCTTTAAGAAGTAAAAAATATATGTTTTTTTTAACTGAATTAAGCAAAGGATCAGAAACATACACGGTCATATCTTTAAAAAATAAATAAAAACGGATTTCCAAAATATATTACTGACAACAAGAATAGTCATTTCATTGCAGAAACATAAATTATGTATTATATTATACAGTCCTGTCTGCCACCCTTATAAATTCAATGCTTTATTCCCAAATGCAAAAATTCTGCCAAAATCTATACACCCACCATAAAACTTCCCCCAATATACAAATAAAACCACCGCACAGGGGAATTGTCTCAGCCATAATAATAATGCTTGTTAGTGCTGCACTAACCTGATTTTCTGCTTGTTCATCGATTTCCTGATTCGGTGATTCACCTTTTGCATGCTGGGAAATTTGTCGTCTGCTAAAATGTTGTCTGCTGAATTTCTAAAATTAGCATTTTCTTCAAAAAAAAATCAAAAACAAAATCAGAATAGCAAACGGTTTGGATCCTGATGAGACGCTGCCTGGCTGTGGCGTCTCATCTGGATCCAAACTGTTTGCAAAGGCCTTCAAAATTGGGTTCCAGTACTGAAAGAGTTCATCGGCATCGCGTGGTGATACCGTTACATGTACCAATGCCAGTATTACAGCACTTAATAGAGTGGCTTTCAACAAATATGGTAATAAAGCCTCGAAGACGAAGCTCTAAGTTGGACCTCAGTGGTTAGGATGTAGAGAAAAAAAGGATTGTGCTGCACCTTGCACATGTTTGCTTCCCAAACAGTCCCCCAATCCCTGGGTTTGTCAATAAAAAGATATAGAAACATTGTGAAAATCTTTAAGATTTTTTTTTAAATTTCAAACAAAAAGATTATGCTTAAAATTTGTAAACAGTGTAGAGTAAGAAATTCCCATAGTTTCCATCTGGAAGACGGGGCTTAATACATGTACGTAAAGTTGTCACAGATAAGCCAGTGCAGTGTACGTAAAGTTGTCACAGATAAGCCAGTGCAGACCGCATGTACGTAAAGTTGTCACAGATAAGCCAGTGCAGTCCGCAGGCTTAATGCATGTACGTAAAGTTGTCACAGATAAGCCAGTGCAGTCCGCAGATGCTAATCAGGGACAACACTTTCCGCCTCAACTGGATTTTCTCTAATCAAAGAATTCTTTAAATGAAAAATAACAAAAAAAGCCGAAAGTGTCTGTTTTTAAGCCCTGTTTTCCCAGAGCAAGGCTCATGTTCAGAGATACATCAAAGCCTTGTTTCTCATCTCTGTAACAGACAGACCGCAGTTGGTAAATTGACCAATAACGGTGTGCCTACAGTGTTCAGAAGTTATCCCTACACGAGGGACCTGCTTGTCTTAGACATGGTGCCGTCGTTTCCCAATAGTTCCAATACCCAATCGGAATTCCATGACTGTTCTAGCGGGCAAAATGTATATTGGAACAAGTGGTTTCATGTCATGAATCACCATGCTATAGGAGTAACTGTTATTCTGCTCAGGAACATGTTTTTATCGTTAGTGGTTTTCATGACAGTGATTTCTAAGTTCGTTCTTGGAGTGTCTCTTTTGTGATCATGTTCAGGGTGGGATTTAAGGAAATATTATTTTGCTGGGTTATTTGAGAAAAAGGCACTGAAGGTTTTGGTACGTGAGGACAGAGCAACTAGGACTGAAGTGAAGTCATACAATTAACATGCTCTTGATTAATTGTTTTTAATAATTGAAGATAGTTGTTAGAACTTTGGTTATTGAACGATAATACAAGGAGAAATTTGACTTACTTTGAAATGATATTTTAAAAGTGGCAAATGTTGTGACATAACAAAAACTTAACATGGACAAAAAATTAAGTATGCAAGAATATAATAAGTTTTGTGCTGAAGTGTGCCTGGTTTAAATCTTGCGCATTTTTGGAGGAGACAGAATCATTCCAGAATGCGTGACTTTGATACAAATGTATACCAATGCAGACGTAACTATGCATTCCCCATCTGGGCAGTGTATCTGGTAAGCAAAATAGTTGTCTTAAATTGTTTTTCTCTCAGTTTTGTATCCAGAAGGGATATAAGTAAATATACTTAAATACAGAAAAATCTTCTCTCTTTCCTCATATATTTTGCCTAAAATCATAGAAACACATTTTGAAAAAGCCTATTGAAGCGAAATATATCAGAAAAGAGGGAAGATTTTTCTGTGTTTAAATTGTTTTAAATTATATTGTAAGGAATCATTATATCATAAACTGAAATAAAGCTTAAAAAAGAATTAAGGTGAGGTAATTTGCCTAGGTAATTTTTTCTGGGTAATTAATATTTAAAAGATGATTTTCTATTGCTTACATGTATTCCCCTTTGCAGATTAAAATGCATCACTGCATAATGAATTATTTATATTAATATTTACATCGTGACAAACTGTGTAGCCATTTGTTGCTTTATTGCATGACTGGTAATGAGTCTTATTTTCCTAGTTTGCACATTATTAATTCGGGAACAGCTATAATTACATGCATATTTTATTTCATTACCGGTAGTTTATTCCATATGGGCCTATTTTCCTATCTGGAAGGCCGTATTTGTTATGTAAAAGCAGGGGGTTTTCTGCTACTTAAAAAAGGCAGTAAAACGGACCCGATCCCACAGCTAGCAAACAGACCCAACCCCAAACCAAAATTGTAAAAATAATATTTCCAATTCCCCCCAAAAAAGTTTTTTTTTTTTTTTTTTTTTAGAAAGAAGTGTCTAATGATTATTATATCTAAATTTTATTACATAAACATCTAACAAACTATATAGAGGATATTTGTTGGATTCAATAGAATATCGATTTTATTTCACGAGTGATCATAGAAAATAATATTGTTTCTATGATCACTAGTGAATTAAAATCGATATTCCAACGAATCTTACAAATTTTCTTTTTCTTTTATGCTTTTTTTTCATTGTTTATTTACATTGTACAGAGTTTACCTGGAGAATTTCGCTGGAATAATGACGTCATTTCGTCAAAAAAATGACGTACTTTCGTAAAAAATACCAGTTTTAAATACCATTTTTAAATACCATTTTTATTTCACTGATATTTCTCTATAAACCACCGGAAAGCATATAATAAATAACTTTAATTTATATGATTTTGTTCTCCTTATTTTTATTTCAGGCCTGACGTGTTTGATAAAAAAATCCCAGTTTTGTCCATTTTGTCGATATAAAATTCCCAAATTTGCCATTTTATCGATTTAAAAAATCCCAATTTGACCAGACTCCTTTTCCAAAAATGGCTACAAAAACCCCTGTGCTCACAAATTATCTCAATGTTGTATACTTGAATTGTTAGGACCTGTATGTAGATAAAGAGGGAGTGGAATATATTGGGAAATTTTAATTAATTAACCTAACAATAACCAACCATATGCATTTTGTTGACAATAAAATGCCAATGAAACAGTTTTTGCAATCATCAAATTCTTATGCGGTAGTTACTGTACATTGTTCCTATCTGAAAGTGCTCTGTTCCAATAAATAAAGGCTACCATATAAAAGACCAAAAGTAGTTTGATTGCAGTTTAATATAAAGGGTATTTTGTTGGTTTTAGTAGATCATTGATTCAATTTACGAGTGATCAGATTAATTAAAATTTCATGAGTGCCTGAAAATGCACTGTTCAAAGACCAATAGCAGTTTGTTTGCTGTTTAATAAAGAGGGTATTTGGTTGGTTCCGGTAAACTGTCGATTTTAATTAACTAGTGATCAGATTAATTAATATTTAAGGAGTGCCACATACCTTTGTATCCTTGTCTGTGATATTTTAAATTTATATATGATCAGTGTGATATTTGTGGAGCCATAACTGTTTACCCACGGATCTTTATGCCATAAATTAAGGGAAAGCAGAATAAATCAAACAGACCCATTTTTCCGTTTCTATAGCATAGGTTTGAATATCATTAGGTCTGTGAATCAGAAAATAGTTTTTGGTATTCTTTTTTTTAACAATTTCCTAAATATATATTTTTTCAAAATCCCTTCAATAGGTTTCTTTAAGAGTTACCTTACACATTTAAATAAATGCAAAATCAAAAAGAAACGTTATGATACAATAATTATATAATATTTGTACCAAACTCTCGCATCCTTTTTTCTCTAAGCCAATGTTATTTTGCATGGCCGCAATTTGCACGCCACTTTTTTACCAACCTATGCACTTCAAAGGGTTTAATTGGGAGACATAATGCCTGCATTGTCAGAAAATCAATATGTAATTTCCTTTTATTTGAGCATAAAAATGCACGCCTTTTGATTCCTCAACTAGAAGATGCATATAAAGTGCCGTTGCATGTTCAAGGCATGTTCGGTATCAAAGAAAACTATTGTGGATGAAGGGTTCAGTCTGATATAATCGCCGTTTAATACTTCATGCATACATAATTTGCATTGAACAATAGTTTCATATTCCATCAAATTTGAAATGGCTACTTTGAACGCTTTGAGTAGCATATTATGCAACAATTTTGCATCAGTATTTGGTATAACTGTCTAAAATAAATGATCTTGAAAGTTGATGGCATATAAATGATATCGTTCTCTCAATTGTTTGGTAATTTTTCATTTATTATTCTTTTATTAATTGTTAATAGTTTAAAATAATAGGAGTAACATTTTCAAGGAACTTCATTGCACAGTAATGTCAGCAATTTTTAAATTGGTAAACATTACAAAGTGTAATCCTGTAAAACAATGCTTTTAATGTCAGAAAAATGCAAATTTGTATATTTTTAGGTTGGGAAATCTTAATAAAAAAATAATCAAAACTGCTAGGGAAAGCGTAATCATGCTCCTAAAGTAAGGCATATGATCTTGCATGCACCCTGGTAAATGTTGGGCAAAATAATAGTGCAATTTAATAATATATTAGTTTTCATAACATAATTATTTAGTTTTGTCAATTCTGAGAAACAAATTAAATTGTGCTCACCAGTGTGCTGTGATTGCATTTTCTAATCAGTGTGACTGAAAAAACTAATTGGGTATCAGATTCCAATAATTCTGCACCATAAAACCCGATGCGGGTTGTTTCCTGATGAATTGCATTCATTGTATTTTATGTTGTTCTTCATTACCGCAAATTGGAATCGGAATTGATGTTTTGTTACAGCAAATGAATTGCACTCCAGCAATTTTGTGGGTCGTCACATTACTGTGTGATAAAATGAAAGATTGTCTTTCCAATGAATATTCTTACATTGCAAGTCTGTAGACATTAATGCTTCAAGTTTTAATTTAATTCACAGACTTTTGGTAAAACCCTTGTTACATGGAAATTCTATAGCAAACTGATATTGCATGATTCACTGCTCTCATTTACCCGAGCACAGTCTGTCGGTATCAGCTTTCATTCATCAGGGATGTTTTTTCCCAGATTGTGGGATTGCTGTTGCTTTACAAATCTGGGGGTAACTAAGGTGTCTTTCTGTATTTGTGTCGCGTTCTGAGAAAACTGGGCATAATGCATGTGCGTAAAGTGTCGTCCCAGATTAGCATGTGCAGTCCGCAGGGGCTAATCAGGGACAACACTTTCTGCTTTATGACATTTTTCGTTTAAATGAAGTCTCTTCTTAGCAAAAATCCAGTTTAGGCGGAAAGTGTCGTCCCGGATGAGCCTGTGCAGACTGCACAGGCTTATCTGGGACGACACTTAACGCACATGCATTATGTCCAGTTTTCTCAGAACATGACACATTTTATTTTCTCTACATAGACTACTCTCACATGATCTTCAATATTTTACTTGATGGGCTCTGCATACACGTTTTTCAAGATAAGCCTGCGCTGTGAGCACAGGCTTATCAGGGACAACACTTTCCGCCTTGACTGGATTTTCGTTAAGACAAAACCTCCTTTAAACAAAAAAATCCATAAAAGAGGAAAATGTCGTCCCTGATTAGCCTGTGCAGACTGCACGAGCTAATCTGTGATGACATTTTACTGACATGCATTAAGCCCGGTTTTCCCAGAGTGTGTCTCATACAATGCTCAATGATGAGTCTTCTCTCTACCACCATAAACATTAATTTTTTATATTTTGTTTCATTGGCCAGAGAAGTTGTTATGCATCCAAATTGATGAGATTTGTTTCTTCTTGCTAAATTGCCCAAGTTTTTAAATTGTGTTGAAAGGTTGTTGTTTGCTGAGTGATTTCACGGGTTATAATATCTTGCAATTTGTCTGCTTGCTTTGAAGGATTGTTGTTTGCGGTATAAGTTCATGGCATACAATCCGAAATAGTCTTGTCCAATCTTTTGTTGTTGCCTATCAGATTAAATCTACAAAGAATGGATGGATTGGAAGCAATAAGTGATGATGTATCTTCAAAGGAATCTTTCAGAATATGGGCAGGGGGGGGGGGGGGGG